>SNQJ01S0025355.1:0-13683 GCA_010110895.2 Picea sitchensis
TTAAGGAAGTTTTGCTGGGTTTTTTTCCCCTAGAGGGTTTCCCAGGATAAATGCTGTGTCTCTTGTGATTGTGTATTTCTCAGTGATCTTGGATTATGCTATTGTTATCTAATGAAATGCAAACAACTATAATAATGGCTTAAACATTAACATTAAATGCTGTTTGCTGTCCAATAATCAATAACTCTGCAATCTGAAGTAAATACACCCTGTCCAATGGTTTCATATCTCATGCGTTTGTGGCTTTCTTAAAAACATAATTGGGCTGTTTTATTTCTTCAAATGGTGCACATATGTGGTAAACCTAATCAAAATTCAAGAGTCTTCTGTTGTTAATTTCAGCCCAGCCCAGCAATTTGGGGGTCTCGATATTCATGATTGTGGTTTTTAAGGGTATCAATATTCATGGTTGTGGTTTTTCATTTGCACACATTGGATTGTTGTCATTTATAATAAATCTGAGATTTAGGGACAGCAGTCCCTTATCTTGCTGTCCTTGGTAAATAAGTACACATGCACAAAATGGTTTCTGAACTTATTAATGGTGTTATGACGTGTTATTTGAGCATGTGTACACGGTGAATGATTTAGTACTTCAGATTTGACATAAACTTAAGGCAGTTGATTTCATTTACAGCATACCATTCACACTTGGCATTTAACACTTCTTACAACATATAAAGATTTGTCACTATCATTTCAATTTCTAGTATTGGCTCAAATAATATGAATTTTGTGGTGTTGACATCTCACATGGTTAACTAAATTTCTGGGATATAATTGATTCTAGTGGAATTCCAACACTTAACATAGATTGCTTGTATTTCTACTTCAAGATGTATTGATACATATTGGACATATTGGACTAGCAATCATAAGCATTCTTTGAGCCTTATCTTTAAAAGGAAATTTAGTTTCACGTGGATGAGCTTCATGATTTCAGTGTTTCAACGAACATTTCATTACATGGGAATCTGATTCACTAAAGGCTAATATTGTATTCACATTTTCATTGGGAATTAATTGAACCCTTGTTAAATTGCATTATTCGCACCTTTGATAAGAGAGTTGATTTAATCAAATTAAAATTTCTCAATTTAAGCTAAGACCTTTCCATTCAACACTCAATGATTTGGCTTAAATTGACCATAGGGTTTCCCCCCTAGGCTAGGATTCCTTAGTTTAAGGAGTGGGGCAAGGCCATCGAGGTGACAGTGGGTTGTTGATGTGTTTAGCATCAGACAGGTACTTCCACATAGGCTCGGTGTCTAGCATGTGGAAGTTGTCCTAATACCTCTCAAAACCTTACGAAATTCACTTTATGAGTCAATAATGAAAGTGAATGACCTTTTAGATTAATGTGAGATTAATTAAATTAAATGCCTATGTTTTTGGCATTAGTAACTTAAGTGAGTTGATTTAATCCTAGCCATTAGATCTAAAGTGAAGGGGGGATCTAATCTCAGCCCTTGATCACTTTGGAGAATATCTAGGGTTTTGGATTTAGGGTTAACTCAATTTATAAAAGGCAGCCTAAGTGAGAGGATGAGACACATTGAGTGGACAATGAGGAGATCTCATTGAGTGGGTGAAGAGCAGTTCATCCAAGTGTGAGTGGGCAGAGCAGAGGAAGGGTGCAAAGAGGCAGCAAGGGAGATAGCAGCCAAGTGGGCTAGGCTATTGTTGCATTGTATTCCTATGATGGGCCATTATCCCAGCATAGGAGCCCAAGATTTTAATGAATAAAATCAACAAGGTACCAGTTTTCCCTTTGGAGTTTTTCCAAGGGTGTTTACCCAAAATCTTTGTGCAATGTGTTTGGTTAATGCTTCGTTGTAATGTTTGGTTAAAACTTAGCTATGTATTTAATAAATAAAGTGATTTTATTTCGAGTCAAGTGTCGGGTGCTAGGTTTAGAAAAATTACCATGGTATCAGAACCTAGACTCTGAGGAAGGAACCAGATTTGCACTAACGAGATGTTTGCAATGAGAAAAAATTTTGTTTTTCAGGTTTGCAGGGAGGGTAAAAGTAAAACGTAGAAATTAAAAAAAAAGAATACAGCAAGAAATTTTTTTGCACGGACAACAGATTTTTTTTATTTTCCTGTAGGTTGGAGAGATCGTAAATTATAAAAAAAGGGAAAAATTGTACAATCGTCGTGCGGGTCGTACGAGGTACAAAAAACCTCAATCTGTGAACAAGATGTGTCGTGAGAAGCTGAGATCGGACCGAGTAAAGTCATCATACTGTGATTGATCCGTGTATAGTGTTGCAGAAGATCCATACATGGTGCAGGTAACAGTTGTGTATTTGTGGTGCGATTCATCGACAATGAAAGGTGGATCGGACTACTACAGAATTGTCCACGGGTCAAGCAAGTGGGGGACCCGCCAGAAGCTGGGCGTGAGAAAAGAGGCGGTAAACAGCATAGAGGTGACGACGTTGGGAAAGACTGCAGATAACAGCCATTCAAGTGGTGAAGAACAGGCTCGGGTCAGCAGTGATCGAGCGGTGGTTGAGGTAGCTAGCAGCCGACAGATCAAGTCTGAAGGAGGTGACGATAGAGGAAACAACACACAGGCAAGAGCCATGGAGTGTGAGCAAGCAGCTGGAACGGCAAAATTGGTCGCTGGGAGATGTGCCGCTGAGTAATTTGTCGTTGACTGGGAAATTGCAGACGGCATGAGCAACGCCACAAAGAGAGACCACCGAGTACAGCCAGGCGAGCAGAGTTGTCGACTGGTGAGCTGGAAGTGAAGGTCGAGGGCGCAGCAAGGGAGGCAACCATCGAGACAGGGCAACCAAAACAATCGCCAGAGCATGGCCAGCCACCAGAAAGGGCAGAGAGTAGTCGTCGAGTAGTAGCCGACTGGGAAATTGCAAACGGCAAGAGCAACCGCCACAAAGAGAGACCACCGAGTACAGCCAGGCGAGCAGAGTTGTTGGTTGGTGAGTTGGAAGTGAAGGTCGAGGGCGTAGCAAGGGAGGCAGCCATCGAGACAGGGCAACCAAAACAGTGGCCAGAGCACGGCCAGCCACCAGAAAGGGCGGAGAGCAGTCGCCGAGTAGCCCCCGGGCAGCGGGCAGAGGTCCGGGCAACTTCAGGCAAGGGTCCAAGCAGCGGGTAGCAGGACTAGGCAACGGGTAGCAAGTCCGGGCAGCCAAAATTTGACTTTTTCAGCAGGTTGCAAAAATGGTTGCATCTTGATTGCGATTTGAAGACGAGTTAGGTGGGATGTCCAACTACAGTCCTTGGAAGGAGAGGATCGTGCTAGTATTAATGGAGAACGATATTTGGCAGTTTGTTAACTCCATTGTGGCCCTACCAGCAGATCCAAAAGATCTGGCCACCCATAAGCTGAAGGACGTGAAAGCCAAAAGGATTATTCTAGATGGAGTAAAGGATCACTTCATCTCTCATTTATCTGGAAAGACAATTGTCAGAGACATGTGGGAGGCTCTGAAGAGTTTATTTCAGAGTAAGAATGAGAATCGCAAAATGGTGTTGAGAGAGAAGCTTAGAGACACGAAGATGACAAGATCAAATACGGTGACGACTTATCTCACCCGGATGCGATAGGTTTGAGATGAACTGGCTACAATAGAGGAAACAATGGATGATTCAAAGTTGGTGAGGACGGCACTCAAAGGATTCAGGAAGGAGTGGACATCGTTCATCAAAGGGATCATGCCACGTGATTGGTCAAGGTTGTGGGATGACTTCATTTAGGAAGAACTTCAAGATGAGGATTTGAATGGAGGTCGGTACAAGAATGATGATGAAAACGTTGCTCTTGCCAGCTAGGAAAAGAAGGGCAAGTTCAAGAAGTTTGCCAATGGAGAGTCTAGCTCTCAAGACAGCAAGAAGAAAGACATGAGCAAAGTCAAGTGCTATGCATATCGCAAGCTTGGGCACAATGTAGGTCAATGTTCGAATAAGAAGAAGGGTGGAAACGAGACGCAATTAGAGGTAGGTGCGTCAGCAAAAGCTCAGGCAGATGAGTTTGCCAAGAAGTTTGAACAGACAAAGTTCTTACTTGTTTCCCAGACTTCCTTGGGAACCATATCAACTAGTGCAAGGTTAATAGATAGTGGAACCACGTGTCATATGACATGAGCACGAGAGTTGTTCGAGAGCTTCATAGAGTTGGACTAAGACGTGCATGTGGAACTTGGTATGGGGATGACGCATGCAATAAAGGGATCTTGAATAGTGCCATTTCAGATGGAGTTAGGAGGCGTGTTGAGAGTGACGAATGTGATATGGGTGCCAGAACTCAGGAGGAGAGTGCTCTCAGTCTCAATGATTGAGAAGGGGTTTGACATACTATTCCAGAATGGACATGCGTTGATAAAGCCCAGAGGATCTAGCTCAGACACAGTAGTAGTTCGAGGAGTTAGAGAAAGCAACTTGTATAGGCTAAAGGGCCAGCCTATGCGAGTAATGGCAAGCAGCAAAGTGACGAAGAACAAGGAGTAGGTAGCTCCAAAGGTTAAGCAACTCAGAGGGAGTCAGCCTTCCAAGTCTATCAAGGAGGAGTCATGGTAAGAGATGGCCATGCAGGATGCTCGGGAGTAGGAGGATTCTAGGAGCATGATCAAAGGTAGGTCTTTAAAGCAGGGTCCAAGCGAGATGGCAAGGATAGATTTCGTGTTAGAGGGAGTAGCCAATCGTGGATTGGAGAGCAGGCATGGTAGCAGATCTGATAGTGAGGATAGACATTGTTGAAAAAGTCGTCGATTTTTTGCGATTTTTTGAAAAAATCGCAACTTTTACCTGTCAACGAAAAGTCGGCGGGAAAAAGTCGCGATTTTTTCAAAGTTGAAAAAGTCAATCCCATCATGCTAATGTTTTTTTTTCCATAGATTTATGCAAGTTTGCTTGCCTCTATGCTTGCCTACATTTTGCTTATTTTTTTGGTCATTTTGCCATGATTTCCATGCCCATAAAACAATGTAAGGGTTTTTTTTATGGGACAGCAAGCTTGAGCCTTGATGTTAATTTTTTCTCCACCCCCTTATTGTAATTTTTCATTGCTAATAATATAATCTAGAGGTCTGATTTTTTTACAAATGGGCTATTATTTTTTTTCTAGTGGGGTTTAATATCATTTTCTTATATCTTTGGTGCCTTAGGATTGAATTTTGAAGCTGTCAATTTCATCAAAAAATATGTCGAAGCCTTTGGATCCATTTTGGGTGTATGGGGTCCATGAAGATGGGACAAACCGACAATAATTGCGTTGCAAATTCTGTGGGCAGAAAATGTCAGGAGGGATTTGCAGGTTGAAATACCATTTAGCTAAAATCTCTGAGCATGATGTTGGCATCTGTCCTAATACTAACCCGGAGATTATGAGAATTGCATTTGATTCACTTGAAGCAAAGGATGAAAAGAAAGCTGAAGCAGCCGCAAAGATGGTCGAACTTACAATTAGAAGTTCAACGACATCTACTACCCTAGAGGGGCAATATAGTGGGAGGGGCTCCACAGATTCAGCTACCGGGAGATCCGCATCTTTTTTTGTTCCACGAACCACCGCTGGAGCACAACCTTCCATCAAGTTAGTGTTGAAGAAATGGGAGAAGGAAGAAGCAGACATGGTTGTGGGGAGGTGTCTTTCTAGAGTGGCATACTTCTCATCATCACCAAGAACAATCCATTTTGGCAGCCGATGTGTGATGCCATTGTTGTTGTTGGCCCAAGGTATAAAATCCCTACCTTTGAGGAGTTGCGGGGCCAATTCTTCACGTTGAAAAGAAGGACATCAACTTTAGATTGGCGGAGTTCAAGCAGTCATGGGAGATCTTTGGATGCACAATGATGTTTGATGGCTGGCCAGAGAGGAAGGGTAGGGCCCTTCTCAATTTCTTGGTACATTGTCCTAGAGGTACCATGTTTATCAAAGCACTGGATGCATTGGCACATGTGAAAGATGCAGCATTGTTGTGTGAGTTGATGGATGCGTTCATCCAGGAGATCGGTTTGCATAATGTGGTGCAAATCATAACAGACAATGCAGCTAATTATGTGGATGTTGGTAGGTTGCCTATGGAGAGGTATCATTCATTGTTCTGGACTCCATGCACTGCACACTGTATTGATTTGATGCTCGAGGATATGGGAAAAACCTCCTACATCAAGGAGGTGATTGATCAGGCTAGGAGCATCACCAAGTTCATATATAACCATACTTTTTGTTCTTAGCCTCACGAGGAGACACACCAAAAACAAGGAGTTGCGGCATCTTGCAATCACTCATTTTGCCACCAACTTCATTACTCTTCAATCTTTGCTTCATTGATGAGTGGCGAGATTCTACATATAGCAGGAGAGAGGATGGGAAAGCCATTACCATATTGGTGTACAGCGACTCCTTCTGGGAAGGAGTGGTAGAAGTGTGCTCAGTGAATGAACCTTTGGTAAAGGCTTTGAGATTGGTTGATAGCGATAAGCCTGCAATGGGCTATTTGTATGAGGCCATGGATAGGGCCAAAGAAGCTATTCGAGCTTATTATGTGGGCAAGGGTAGCCACAGGTCTCGTAAACAGATGCTATTATGGGATTTGATTGATACTCGATGGACCGGGATGCTCCACTGACCCATTCATGCAGCAACAATTTTCCTCAACCCCGCATTAGTACAAATGCAACTTTGATTTTGATGGCGAGGTGATGGAAGGGCTCCATACTTGTCTTCAGAGGATGGTACCCAATGTCGCGATTCGCATCGAAATTAATTGCGAGATAGAGATGTATTGGGATGGTACCGGACTATTTGGCTATGAAGATGTTGTTGTTGCAAGGACCATTTTGATGCCACGTAGGTCGTTAGAATTTAGAAGATAGTTCAACTTAGAACTCTATATTTTTAAAATTCAATTATGTGTTTTAAAAATTATTTAAAAGTTTAATTATGTTCTCTTTATGTTCTCTTTCTTTCTTATTTGTTGTAGATGTTTGGTGGCAAAACTATGGTGGAAGGGCACCAAATTTACAAAGATTCGCCATCCGAATCCTGAGTCAAACCTGTACCTCTTCGGGATGTGAGCACAATTGGAGTGTATTTGAAAAAATACACTCAAAAAAATGCACCAAGTTAGAACTTATGAGCAATTACATTTATTGTAATTTATGAGTCTATGACCCTTGAAAATTAAAACTCATTAAATTTTTTATGACCCTCTTACAAGTCGGAGTTCTCACGTCTCAATGACTTGGTGTATGTCCATTACAATCTCTGACTATGGTTGAAGCAAATGGATAGAACGCCGGATGTGGATGCCATTTCCTTAGACAATATTGATGTATCGTCTAAGTGGAGGGTGGAGGTTGAGATGCCTATCATGGAGGAGGCACTTGCATGGTTAGAGGAGGAACCCGAACAACAACATGACCTGGAGAAGCAACGAGGGGAGGGGGGGAAGGAGGAGCAACAACTTGAAGACATCATGGAGGGACACACAACCTTCTACACTTATTGATACACCTACTCCTACACACACCAGTCACTATCCATTGTTAGAATTAGAGCCTTCTACTATCAGGGGCAGGCCTGACAAACAACCCATTATCTTTTCCCGTAAAAGGGGGAGAGGGCATTGATATTAGATAGCTAGCTACTAGTTTTGTTTCATTTGTCATTGTACATCAGACATCTACCTCATGATGATGAAATACATTTATAATTATATATGTGATGTCATTTTGTATTGGTTCTAACTTCTGGTCCTTCAAGATTTAGTATCGACTTTGTTGTATAATTTTTTATTTGGCATCCACTACATATATATCAGTGATTTCTCCATATTTATGTGCCAATGTGTTTATCTGATATTGTTGTTACTTTATATGTTTAAAATTTTGAAAAAAATGAACATATTTTGTATTTTTTAATGTTTGTCGTGGTTTTCCGATTTTTTGTCGACTTTTTTTTAAACGATTTTTTCCAAACCCTCGTCAACTTTTTGTTGATGACGACTTTTTCAACAATGAAGATAGAGCCACCTCCATGTGGTAGAAGTACCTTCCTCACTAAGAGGGAGTGTTGACGTATTTTGCATCGGACAAGTACTTCCACATAGGCTCAGTGTCTAGCGTGTGGGAGTCGTCCTAATACATCTCAAAACCTTAGAAAATTCACTTTATGGGTCAATAATTAAAGTGAATGACCTTTTAAATTAAAGTGAAATTAATTAAATTAAATGCCTAAGTTTTTGGCATTGGTAACTTAAGTGAGTTTATTAAATCCTAGCCATTAGATCTAAAATGAAGGGGAGATCTAATCTCAGCCCTTGATCACTTTGGAGGAGATCTAGAGTTTTGGATTTAGGGTTAACTCAATGTTATAAAAGGCAGCCTAAGTGAGAGGATGAGACACACTGAGTGGACAATGAGGAGATCTCATTGAGTGGGTGAAGAGCAATTCATCCAAGTGTGAGTGGGCAAGGCTGAGGAAGGGTGCAAAGGGATTGCAAGGGTGATAGCAGCCAGGTGGACTAGGCTATTGCTGCATTGTATTCCTTTGATGGACCATTGTCCCAAGATGGGAGCCCAAGATTTTAATGAATAAAATCAACAAGGTACTAGTTTTCCATTCAAGGTTTTTCCAGGGATGTTTACCCAAAATCTTTGTGCAATGTGTTTGGTTTCATGTTAATGCTTCCGCTGTAATGTTTGGTTAAAACTTAGCTGTGCATTTAATAAATAAAGTGACTTTATTTCAAGTTAAGTGCCAGGTGATGGGTTGAGAGAAATTAACATGGATGGCTTGCCTGATAGTGCCTCTAATTTCTCCCATTGAGCTTAGGACTTTTCCTCCTAGGTAAGAGTTTGAGTGGTAACAGGAAGCATCTCTAAAGTCTAAACCAAAACTGTGTGTAACACATAAGGCTGTGAATTTCAAGTTTTAATCTCATCCAACTTGGGTGGGCTGCTTCAACACCTTCTTGACAACATTTCCATCCTTGCCATACATTCTTTGATGTTTGGACAATTTCCCCAAGGAGGCTGCTCAAAACATGTTGTTGGGTTTCTTGTAGACAGCTGCCAACTGAAGGTGTCAACAGTAAGTGCTTAATGTTGATGATGGCTTGTGATAAATATCGTTATATCTTTTTTCCAAACATAGACTCCAGCAATCAAGGCATGATTACTTCTGTCTCTCAAATGACCTCATCTCAATTACATGCTGGAAGGAAATTCTGGAGAATGTCCCTCAATCTGCTGCCTGTTTAAATGCTGGAACAGGCCTGGAAATGGCTCCTACGCCAATGCCTTCTTGGATTACCCATTATAGGTAGATGGGGTAATGAAGGAAAACAATCAGACCAGAACTTTTTCTTCTTCAAATGCCACTACAATTTCCCAAAAGAATTCTTCTAAATCCCTTTTGACGGGTACACAATGTACTTTGTTTTTGATACATAGCCAAAAGAATCGATGGATCTCGAGGAGAAAAGAATAACATCTCTTAAAAGTTTAAATAGGATTATTTTACAATGTACTTTGTTTTTTATACATAGCCAAAAGAATCGATGGATCTCGAGGAGAAAAGAATACCATCTCTTAAAAGTTAAAACAGGATTATTTTACAATGTACATTACTTGCTCGACTTATATGGATCTGTGATCTGTGCACAAATAACTTGCCATGACATACAAATGAATTTTTCTTGTCTTTGCATTCACAAAGTACGCACATAACGGTGAAGATGGAAAACAACAAGAATTTGAAGATGCATGTGCTGACTGCGTTAGCAGACATTGTAAGGGAGGTTGATTGTTTAACTTGTAAATAGAACATTTTCTTTCCCTAAATGCACATCCTGGACAAAATTCAATTTAAGCAAAACAAAGGACAACACAGTTCATTCGTTGATTAACTCATCAGCATTCTCCACTTCTAATTTCGTTGCAGTATTGTACTCTTTCTCTCCCATTTAGTCAGCCAACCGTATCAGAAACAGAAAAATAATGGAAAAAACACTAAAAGTAAAGACCGACTTGTTAACTATTGGATGTAGCAGTACTGTCAGAAGTTTCAAAAAAACTGCCAAGGTTCTTTTATAAAGAGTTGCCATCCCCAGGTATACTGTATGACCGAACTGCCTATGGTAAACTGTATGACTGAACTGCCTATGTAATATTGTTTCATATAATATGTTTACTTGGTTATTGTTAAAAAAATAGCAACTTGTGAACTAGGTCAAGAACATGAAAAAATGAATTATGCCTTCGATATAGACAGTAAGGGCTCATAACCTGACAGAGCCAGAATGCAAACACCATCAAGCAGGACATCTACGACATCCAATCCTGAATTGACTGCTATCGTTCAGATCCTCTGCCAAGCGTAAAAATTATGCAGTCTTCACAACACATAAGCTGCTCTCTGTGATATTTAAGTATCAAAATAACTCTTTCAAACTTCGGGAAAGGCCAGAAAACTAATCAGAATACTGGTGTAATGAGTAATCTAACAACATAATATAAGCAAAGACTTCGAATAATAGGCAAAGTAAGAACCTTTCAAGCAAAGACTTCGAATAATAGGCAAAGTAAGAACAATTATAAAGAACCTTTCAAGTAATCTGTGGTCAATGGTTAATCAAGTGAGCTTTCGTTCAAAACCTCAAGAACACGATGCCATGCTAATGCGGCCAATTTGTTTTGCTATCTTTTCATATCTCGAAGCAATGAAGCCAGGTACAATCCTGGGCGATTTGGGTTAGAAGAGACACCCCTTGGAATAGTTGCTGATCCCTCGAGGGTCATGCCCAAAAAGGAATTTAACCAACCGAAAAACAATTACAAAGAATCTGATCCCCGATTGTCACATCGTTGCAACAATTTCCCAGATGCAAACATAATGCCTGATGTTCTCAGTTTTAAAATATTCTTTTGCCGGGATTGCAAACAAAATTCTCCTTTATTGAGTTCAGAAAAATGAAAACGAGCAATAAAGACACACAGATTTTACCCTGATGATGCACAACAGCAGTGAGGTTGAGCTGATTTGAACCAACAATGGCCCGCGACGGATCAGATTGAGCATCGCCTTCGCCGTTGGAGCAAGTAACAGCATCGAAACCGTGGCATCTCTTCATTCCGAGGGACAGCACAACCCTTTAAAACTCTTCTTCTTCTGTTTCAATATAGGATACGCCCTTTGATAATACAAAACCGCCATGAAAAAATGCCTGAACGAAAACTCAGGCCACATAGCCCCACACGCCTGCAGATAACATAACCCCGACTGCCACAGCAAGAAATTGCTGAGCCTCGTCTCTCCGGACGTCCTGATCAGCAAATCTGGATCCGGACACCCGGCCGTGTACAAGTGCCTCTCAATATCTTCAACCATAACACAACCACCCAAACTCTCCCCATTATTTACAAATCCTAACCCCGAAACCCTCGAAATGAAACCCTGGCAAGCCCCCTGAACGGCATGAACGATTTCATCCGTAGAAGTATACGCAACACATACATTTAACACAGCTCGGTCATTCAGCTTCGTCATCGCCATAACCTTCTCGGCCGTCCGCCGGACCCCATCTGGCAGAAGCCTTAGATTCCCCGGAAACTGCACGCGGACCCCAAACCGGTTCACCAAACTCTCCTTCTCCAAGAGGGATTCGAGCTTCCTCTGCATTAAATCCATGAGAACGCCCACTTCTTCGGGCGACCGCTTGAAATTCTCAATACTGAAAGCATAAACCGTGACGTATTTTACGCCCAATTCGTAACAATCTTTCAGAGCTAGCATCAGTCTTTCGGCTCCGAATTCATGGCCACTCTTCTTCTGAAGATTTCGCCTCTGGGCGAACCTCCTGTTGCCGTCCATTATTATTGCAATGTGGTGGGGAATGGGACCAGCAACCAGAATCCATAGCATCATACGGCGTAACGAAGTTTGTAATGCTGTTGCCAGCCATGAAAGCCAATTGCAACTTTCATTTGGTGCTTTCATAGCTGCTTCTTCCAATTTGAAGAATATGGATCAAATATCAATGTTTGGCAACTAAATGTCAGAACTCTTCCATCGAATGAAATGTACAGAGAAAAATGCCGTGTATAGAATTGTACAGTCCAGTCCATTCCATTTATAAGGTTCTGGGAGACCATCGACCTGGCCAGAAGTTATATTTTTAATGGCAACTGACCATTTATTTGGCTATGGTGGGATGTTCGTCGGCAGTAATGCTGCACTACGTCAGGTGGTAATGCTTAATATAATGCTGCACTACGTCAGATGGTTCCACCTAAATTGTTTTAACTTTTGGAAAAAGATTGCACTACGTCAGATGGTTCCACCTAAATTGTTTTAACTTTTGGAAAAAAGATTGAACGTGTTACATCTTAATCCTGATTTGTAGTTTTACTAAATTTGGTAAAATAAAAAAATCAATTATCAATAAAATAAACATGATAATTCAATTTCTATTGAGTTAGTTAGGAAATATATATTGAACAATAAAATTTAATATAATAATAATAATAATAATCCATTTTTAAGGTTATGGCCAAACGAGACATTTAATTGATGTATGAGACCCCTTTATTTATGGAACAAGGGATCCCTCAACCCAATCTATAACTAAATACACATGTAATAAATATTTTTTATCAAAAAAATAATAATTAAATAATACATATAATAAAAAAAATAGTATTAATGTTTATATCAAATTATCAAATAGCATTAATGTTTATTATCAATTTTTATTCTTAATAAATTATAATTAGTTTATTATCAAATAATTTTAATTAAAATATTAATATTTATCATCAATTTTTATTCTTAATAAATTATAATTAGTTTATTATCAAATAATTTTAATTAAAATATAATATAATAATTTTTTATAAATATATTAAAGTTACAAAAAAAATCCTATATTAAATTAAATATTATAAATTAATTTTGAATTTTAAAATATAAAATTTTATTTAATTATTGATTGATATTTTTTATAAGATTAATTATTGTCTGGTCATTGTATCCACCTAGTCTGGTAGAACACAGAGTTGGTGAAATGGACAGGAAGCCAACAATGAGGTACACGTATTGGCGGGGTCGGCACGAGGACGAATGGTTAAGTCCTTCGAGGAGAAGTCGGAAGTATGCTTGGGACTGTTCAGCGGGCATTTCAGCGGGCATTTGAAGAGTTATTCGAGCTCCGAGTTATTAGAGCTTCGTTCATAGTATGCACTAGGGTCTGAATTATTTAACAGCCTAATATCTCAATATTTATAAGAAAGAAAGTATTTTTAATGTCCACGAGGCTAAAAATAGCCTATGGGACAAATTACTTTTCCATCTAGCTTTTGTATTCGGCCATTTTCTTGTGAAGTTTTACAATAGCCGCTCCCAGCTTCTCGGCAAACTCTTTGCTGAATAGACTATCCCAAGAACTAGCTGCCAGAATACTTGCATAATTTTCCCTTGCTGTCTTTTAAGGCCTCACATTCCAAAATGAAGTGTTTTTTTGTTTCCACTTTTCCGGAAGAGCACAAAATACATACTCTTTCCTCCCACCTTTCTTTTGGCCTTTTCCAACACCCTGTTTCACAACGGAGTTGATGAGAATTAGTCCTTAATTGAGCAATAAGAATTTTAGATCTCCAAGAAATATTGGCCCCTATGTACGCCTTTTGCTGATGGTTATGAGTGGG
>SNQJ01S0025355.1:20270-39390 GCA_010110895.2 Picea sitchensis
AGAGAACCAAGCCCTTTATGTACCTCGATGTTGGTGGCATTGATTGTTGAACTCTTTTGTCACGACCCCAGTAAAAATGTACCCTTCACTCAAGTATAAACTCTTTTGTTGAACTCTTCTCTTTGTCGTCGTGTCAGGTGACTGAGTGGTGTATGTGCACACCAACCTCCGTCTTATATACATATTATAGGCAGAGAGAAGAGTGGTTGAAGGGAAAGACAAAGATGTGGGATGTGTTTCTTGATGATATGGGTTTGAACAACAATGTTGAGTTGGCATTAACCAACTTGGATCTAAATGAACTAGTGCTAGAGTTGGTCACTTTTGATGATGGTGATCCTCTTGAGGGGTCATCCTCCACATCCACAAATGCACAGATTGCATTGGATATAGGGGAGGAGGAGGAGGAGGAGGATGGACTCATGATTGGCTAGATGGACTCAAGTCAACCACTACCAAGATTGGCTAGAATCTAGAATCTAGATGGTTGATGCTCGAATGATTAATCATTGATGAACTATGTAGTATGGATGCTATTTCTATCTATATTGATGTACAAATATGCATGTTTTCATATATTCTGCAGCTAATTTGTCTTTCTACATATTTTTTGAATATAAATGCAATATATATATAACAGATGCTTCTCGGACGCTTCGCTTCTGAGGATTTTTGGAAAATGACGCTTCCGACGCTCCCGCTTCGCTCCCGCTGGTACTAATGACCAGAATTAGGTCAAAAAAGGTCGACATGGCCTTTTACACATAATATCCAGTTTTTTACATTAAATGTCATAATTAAACCCTAAAACAAGATGTAAAGGTGACGTCATGCCCTTTTAGGGTGACGTTAAGCCCTTTTTGGGAAACGTTGGCCTCCTGGAGCAAAACGTTAGGCCTCCTTTGGCCTTAGGATCTTGCCACACGTGCCACTTGGCACATAACTGCCTCCAAAACATCCAAAACACTGGGTGACATCATGGGTGACCTGGGTGACGTCATGGGCCTTCCAAGGCCCACATCATGGTGAAAAGGGCACAACCCCCCTGGGTCCAGGCTTGCCAGGCTGTCCTTGGTGAAACGTCCTCCTCTCTCTCTGGTGCAATCCCCCGATCTGTTTCTGTCCTTGGCTGGGGTTTCAGCATCCATCTGGTGGGCTTTTATCCCTATGGAGGTCCGAACTAATCATCTTCCCATATGTACCTGTCCATCGGGTGTGGCCTTGCAACATCAACAAATACACCCTCCATAGGCTCATAAGTCACAAGGATCATAGCAATGTCAATCACATAAAATCATCAAGTTATTTAAACATGTGCATGAAACCCCTTTTACTCAGACAAGTGCTCAAAGACATTATGCTATTCTACAGGCCAAGTTTGGAGGGGATGCTAGGACATCCTATTAGGCCAGTGCTCATTGGATGTGGGATGTTCTTGGTGAAGACAAAATCCAGGTCATGTGAGTGGATGAGGTGGTAATGGATGTTTGGGCAATGGGTGCAGTGATAACATGGAAATGTATGGCTTACCTGTGGGTGCCTCTAAAGAGGGGAAGCTGCACCTTGTCATGGATGCAAATGTTTCCAAGCCCATTTATGCCTTTCATCTTTATTCTTATTACTTTTTCTTTCAAGAGGCTAGTTAGGGGGCACTGCCCTGGCGTGGTGACCAATGATGGCAATGTTACCCACAAGCATTTCACGGAAATGAGAAGGCTGACTCGTGATGATACCCCCTTTCTCTTGGCTATGGCACCAAGAGCCACTACCCTGGCGTGGTGACCAGCTGTTGGTAGTGTCATATTGCTACATGCCCATCGACCGAATAGGCTGGCTCGTGATGAGACCCCCTATCCTCCAGCTAGGTCTTGATTTATTATTTTTATGGGTCCCTCTGATTCTTGCTGAGAAGCTTTTTATTGCTTTCTCGGGGATCCTTGGGCGAAGCATCTCAAGGTTTTATTCTTTTGGCTTTTATCTTTTGCCAACTACTTTTACCCTTTGGGCCTTTAGCCCCTTTTTCCCACAAGGTAAGGTGCAACCCTTAGATATTTGGTCAACCCAATGCCTAGACCAGTGTAATGGGATGGATGAGCGGGAAAAAGATGAAAAGTGGTAAGTATGGTGGGAACGGACGATGACCTTTCATGAATCCCCCCAGTGGCAACTCAAACCCTATGGAACCAACTTACTAGGGCATCCTGTCATTTCCCGTAGGTGTGGTCAAGTGGAAAGGCATAAGGTCCAAGCACACGTTGGAAGCAAAAGGAATTAAATGCACATATTCAAAAGTTTTGAGGATCAGAGTGACACATACCATGATACCCAGACTCATTACCTCATGGAGCAAGACCCATTTCTGCTGCAAGACCAGGTCGATGTGATGGATGATGTTGCTGCTGACAAAGTGGAGGCGTTGAAGAAGAAAAGGATGGGCCCTCGAGGGCCATGCTCAAGTCGATCTGGCTCTCGGTACTCCATGTCTAGGACATGTGGGCCTCGAGACATAATCTCCTTAGTTATCCCTAGGCTAGGGGATAACATGATACATTTTTTGTTAAATTTAGAGCAGCTATTAAGTTTCTTTTGAATTTACTAGATAACAATAGCATAGGTAGGATCACTGAGAGAAACACAATCACAAGATACACAACATTTATCCCAGGAAACCCTCATGGGGGAGAAAACCCAGCAAAAACTTCCTTAATATAGATTGCCAATACAATGCCAAGATAAAATACCAAACACTAGAGAATAACCAAGACTGAGCAATGCGCCTCTCTCTTCCTTCTTCTCCCAACTACAACTATCTCCAAACTTGCGCACTTGTTGAGTGACTTGAGTGAGTGAGCTAATGAGGCGCTAGCCTGTCTTATTTATATTGGCTGGCAGGCGCTAGGGAGGTGTCTCTTCATCAAGCAGGGCCGACTTCTTCTCTTAGTGGCTAAAACCACTTTAATTAGGCCTAGGGGCTGACTTCTTAATTAGCAGTATATAATTAGGGTTTTACCAATCCACAAAAGGGGATTTGGTCATTTACAAAGCCCGACATGATCAATCCACAAAAGGGGATTGATCTGATTAATAATAACTCAATAATAAGTAGAATACTCTTTGCAGTTACAATAATTCAACATTTTTTGGGTGCTGGAATGAAGGCATATCATACTCAGGAGTCCGATTGATCTGAATACTCTTTTGACAGCCCTAAAATCAGTGATGACAGCATGCTGTTGTTTCCTGGAATTACAATGCAAAGCATATTTCCTGTAGCAAAATTTGGCACAAGTCAAGAACGTTGTGATTGAGTCATGCTCCAGCTTATTTATAAGTCTAATCTCTCTCCAGATTTTGCATGGAGCAGAATGAAGGCATGGTGGAGATAGGTTTTTACTGGACACTGTAAGGTGATGTATCCTACCCTTCAGAAAGAAGTGAAGATTGCTTCAAGTACACAGCCAACAACTTTAATCAATGGCAAAATGGAGGCTGCAAATAAAGAAAAGGGAGATGCTTGGTTGCTACAAGGAGGCTATTGAATATTTCCAATATGCATTTGTTCTGGAACCAACCAATAAAGATGCAAATCTTGCAGCAGGCAGATTAAGGAATCTCTTCGAATGGTCTTTGAAAGTTGGATCATTTGCATATTTCCTGATAGAAAAGTAGATGCCAGCTGTTGAATTTAGGGGCAGAGTGTCATGAAATCCAGTAATTGAGGAGACAAGCAGACATATGCCAACAAGCATATGGCTTAATAAATCTGGCATTATCTTCAACAGCACCGAGGTAAATTATTTCCTTGGCCGCATTTCTTCTATGGACTGTTTTTAGCAGCCTGCATAGGAAGTATACCTTCCCTTTCAGATTGCTTGGTTTGTGTCATTGAGAGCAATTGGATAGGGCAAAGTCAACCCCTCTCCATTTTGGGCTGCATGCAGCAAGCTACTATATCTGATTCAGAAATTCAAGCAGACAGCATCCTGTGTTAGGAAATAGATGTCCAGTAAAAGCAATTTATTTTCTTCCTGTTACCTCATGAACTAGCACCTTTAGATTAAAGTTGAAAAGATTGGTACTAGCCTATGGGCGACATAGAGGGGCTACCCACTGTCACCTCAGTAACTCCCTCTCTCACTTTTGGCCGGCTCTCCTCTGGCTCAAGGGGAGCTTCCCTAATATAGGATTACCAAAGCTCAACTTCCCTTACAATAGAATATGATTTGTTTCCCTTAGTTCCACAATTTAATTCCAGATCCATGTTTTTCTCCAAGGGAAATTAATAAAATACAAATTCCTCATAACCAACGCAATAACTTCTCCCAAAAAATAATAATAAGTGGCTTTAGATCTACTTCTCCTTCAATGAATACTAATAATTAATAAAATACTAATCCACTTCCTATATCCACTAATTTGGGAGAATATATGGTTATTAGAATCCTCCCAAGTGCTGGTTGCTTCCTAACAACTTCCTTAATAAACGGATCTCATATAGATTCACACCTTTTAATACATTAGTGCCCCCTTCCTCTTTGTAACATTCTTCAAAATAACAAACTCGTAACAAACTTCCTTTAGAATAAGCCAAGCATTGGAGCGCTTCTCCAATTGTACCCCTTAGAGGCTTTGACTATGTCAAGGAGTTTTAGGTGCCAACTGCCTCCTTTTCCAGCCTGGACGTCCTTTCATCAATAATGTTAAATGGATCTAACATATGGATTGGCTATTTGGTTGTTATAACATCTCTGAAAAGTGAACCCATCTGAATGTTGAGAAGTGTAACTCAGAGGGTCTTCACCATGTGCAATGTTCTAGCATGGAGGAGGACAATGAAACTAGCCAAGTTGATATATTATTCTCTTTTCTAAAGTTTTACTTAGGAAAAAGTACATTAGATGTGTTATATTTTAATGTTGACTTATTGAACACTTTTTCTAAAGTTAAAAGTGAAAATAATTTAAGTGATGGTTCTTTTAATCTTGACCATCCATCTCATTGAGAGGACGAGGGTTGATCTTAGCCCTTGATCTCTTTGGAGACAGGGTTTTCACTTGCTCATTGAGATAAAAGAAATCGACTTGGTGGCTGGGCGTGTCTTTTGAAGAGAGAGGGTGAACTTCAGCTTGGAGAAGGAGTTTGCTTAAGGGTTTGCTGGAGAAATTTTGCAGAGAGGCCGAAGGAGAATTTTACAGGAGGATTGTCTAGCTTCCTTAGCATTTTGCAAAGGTCAATACTTAGATCTGAAGGAGCCGTCGTACAGGGTGACGCAGATAGTCATATGATTGACGCAGAGGCTTACAGATGGGTTATTTCTCAGTCATTTTGGTTCCCTGGTTTGGTATAGGGCTGTACAATTGTTCTGGAAGTGTATTGCTGGATTTTACTCAGGCATTTGATTGGATCGATTCATTTGTAAGAGATCTCTATATTCTTTCTGCTACATAATAATAAAATCCACAAACTGAAGAACGAGTTTTCCCACATTGGGTTTTTCCCGGGGTTATTTTACACAAAAGTACTTGTCTACTTCATGTGATGTGATTGCTGTTGTCTTCTACATTGTTCCTAGATTTATTTTCTACTGTGCATTATAATTTTGTGAAGAAACCTAACAGTAACCTTACAAAGAACAATTTCAGAAAATTATTTGAAGTGCTAAGTGATTTCTGAGTGATATATTGTTCGAGTTTTTTGGTTCACCTTGTTGGGTTTTAGTGGATTCACATGGTATCAGAGCGGTATTGTTGAAGGAACAACATCAGAGTTTTGGTTTTCAAGCATATTATTTCAGATCTGCAATAAGGAATGGTTCAGATTTGCAAAAAGAAAGGTTCATATCTACAAAAGAAGGGTTTATGATGACACAGAATCAGTAAGGCAACATCAGGGTTTGGACAAAGACACTTTCAAAATGGCCATGACCTTGAGAATGGAGGATAGACTTCAAGGTGCTCAAAACTTTGCCATCTGGAAGGAAAGGGTTACCACGATCTTTGATGTCAATGATGTCCTTGAGAACATTGCAGAGACAACAACAACTCCTATGGATGTAGCGTTGTTGGGACCCTGGAAGAAGGGTGAGGCTAAGGCTAAGAGAATAATCCTTGATGGAGTAAAGGATTACATAATCCCACACCTCATACGGAAAACATCCGCTAAGGATATGTGGGCTACCTTGAGTGGCCTCTACCAAAGTAAAAATGAGAACAAGGTTATGGTGCTTCGGAAGAGGATGGGAAGTACCAAGATGGCAAAGGGAGAAAGTGTGGTTCGGTACCTCACACGTCTTACACAGATCAGGGATGAGCTTGCAACAGTTGGCACAAAGACAAAAGATTATGAGTTAGTACGCGTAGCCCTGAATGGCTTTTCAAAGTCATGGGACACGTTTGTGCGTGGAATGGTAGCTCAAGAGAAACTCCTTGATTGGCAGCGTTTATGGGATGATTTTGTGCAGGAGGAGATTCGCCTTGGTCAGGCCAGTGGATCATCTATATGGTCTCAAATTGTGGATGAGGAGGCTTTAGCTCTTGCAAGCATAGGCAAGGGAAAGTCTAAGAAGAAGGGCTCTGGGAGTGGAGCAGGTGGAAAGAAGAAAAGCATTGACTTCTCCAAAGTGAAGTGTTTCAACTATCACAAGTTAGGACACTTTGCCTCATAGTGTCTGGAAAAGAAAAAGAGTAGGCCACAGATGGTAGCCTTTGTAGGAGTAGAGGAGTTTTGCAAAAACTTTGAGGAGGATTTTTGCCTTGTTGCATGTATGTCGAGCTCAACTGTCACACATGTTTCGTATGTGAATAGTGGCGCTTCTTGTCATACGACTGGGTGCAAGGAGTTCTTTAGTAGATTGCAGGAGGGAGGCGTGAACGTTCATATTGAGTTGGGAGATAATGCACGCTTTAAGGCGCAATGCATAGGCACTGTGTCATTTTAGAGGGAGTTGGGTAAACCACTCCGCTTTGTTGATGTATTGTATGTTCTTGGTCTTACCAAGAACCTCATTTCAATTTCGAACCTGGAGGATAAAGGGTTTGAGGTGACCTTTCGTGGAGGAAAGGTGTACATTAGACCAAAGGGGTCTACGACCAAGATGGATAAGGTGATTGGGGTTCGCAGTGACAAAGTGTACAAATTACATTTTGAGCCAGTGAAAGCATTAGTCAGCAGCATCATAGATTTGGATGAGTTGTGGCACAGATGGATGGGGCATCCACATTTTGGTGCATTGGGGCATTTGAGATAGGGAGTTACATGAATGCCTCAGATTGTAGCAGAAAGGCATGACCCTTGTAATGGTTGCGCTTTGGGCAAATATTCCCGGAGAGCATTTCCACCTAGTGAGCATAGGTCCAAGGGGATCTTGGATCTAATCCATTTGGATGTTTGTGGTCCTATGAGTGTGCAGTCATTTAGTAGCTTCAATTGCTATGTGATATTTATTGATGACTACTCCAGGAAGACCTGGATATATTTCCTTAAGACCAAGGATGAGGTCTTTGACAGGTTCAAGGAGTTCAGAGCTCTAGTGGAGAATTAGTCTGGTAGGAGGATCCGGGTACTTAGATTGGATAATGGGGGTGAGTACACCTCTAATGAGTTCGTGAAGTATTGTGCTACTGAGGGTATTACGAAGGAGCTCATGGTTCCTTATAACCTGTAGCAGAATGGAGTGGCAGAACTCAAGAACATGACTATAGTGGGTGCAGTGCGTGCGATGACACATGATTAGGGGTTATTGATGTTTTTATGGGCAGAGGCCTGTCGCACAATTGTATACATACAGAACAAGAGTCCCCATACCATTCTGGGGAAGTTGACACCCAAGGAGGTTTATATAGGTACGAGGCCAGATGTGAGTCATCTTCGCATCTTTGGGAGTGTCTGTTACTGTCATGTCCCTTCAAAGAAGAGGACAAAGCTGGACTCCACAGGAGAGAAGGGGTTACTGGTTGGTTATAGTGAGGTCTCCAAGGCCTACTGCATCTTTGTGCCAGCACGCAGGAGGATAATGGTATGCAGGGATGTGTAGTTCGAGGAGGAGTGAGCCTTGAGGAGATCCAGAGATATGCCAACACAGATAGAGGACCAACAAGGATAGGACTTGGGGCAGAAGAGTGAGGGAGGCACAGGTACAGAGTACATGGTCACAGGTAAAGACACATGATACATGTACAAGTATAGGTGTTGGCAGGGAGACTAGTGGACAAGGCAGTCATAAGACTGATGAGGAGGTGTTGATATTATGGTAGCTGCGGGATGTATTAAATTCCATGTGTAACCTTGACAAGAATAGAATATTCCGGGAAGCAAGAAGAAACCCTAAAGCATTGGACATAACCCTAGAAGACAAGTCAGCTAAAGGAAATATTTAATATTGAGTCTTTAGCCTCCAGAATGAGAAGTCGGCCTAGACAGCTAAGGAGAGCAGTATAAATACAGGACGCCAGAGCTCATTTGACACACACAACTCACAACTGCAGAAATTTAAGAGTGCGCACTGCAGGAATATAGCAATTGCTCAAGTCTGGAAGTAGCTACAGCTGCAGCTACTGCAACTGGTATTTTTCGGTTTAGGCTTGGACTTTCTCTTGATTATGGTTTGGACTTTCTGCCTTGTGTGCTAGCTCTAGAGAGAGGTATGCTACATTGATTGGCTATTAGTCCTAGGGTTTTCTTCTTGAATTATTCTCTGTCAAGGTTAAGGTGCTCAGGGGTGGCTTTGGCCTATGGTTGGGTGACAATATTGTTATATTGTCTATGGTGAAACAAGCACACCTATTATTTTCTAACAGGTTATGGGCCCACTCTATCTTCGGACAGTCTAACCACTGGAAGATAGATTGGGAGGATTTGCTCAGTTGTAGTTGCAGTCAAAGTTTTTGCTACAACAATGAAACCGCAACCCTCTTGTTGAGGCACCTTAAGTGAAGAGATTGACCTAATTTCTGGATAGTCTAGTGCGCCCTAACCTAACGCACCTCTTGGTACTCTCAGCAAGCTAAGACGTCAAGTTTGAGTTTTTGGTTAAATTCAAAGGTTGACTAAGTCAAAGCAGTCATGACCTACTCTATGAAGTCAGAAAACAAGTTAGAAGGGGCTTCTAACTTCAGAGCATAGAAGACAAGGATTGATCTCATCCTTGCCAAGAATAAAGTGTTGGATATCGTGAAAGGAAAGATCGTGGAACCACAGTTTGAAGAAGGAAAAGAGAAGGAACCTCAGAACGTTGCAGTTATTGAGAAGTTCAATGACAATGACATCAATGCCATGAGTATCATAGTGGACTCTGTAAAAGACCACTTGATACCCTACATCTCTCATCTTGACTCATCTAAGAAGATGCACGATGCCCTAACTAACCTCTTCTTAGTCAGAAACATTGGTGAGTTTGAAGAATGAGCTCTGTGACATGAAAATGAATGATGATGATAGCATAACATCATACCTTGTGAGAATCTCTCAGTTAAGAGATCAACTACAAGCTATTGAAGAAATCATTTCAGAAAAGGAACTGATAAATATAGTACTCAATGGTCTTCCCAAGACATGGGATGCATTTGCCGCAAGCATGAACACAAGAAAGGAGTATCCCACATTTGAAGAACTTTGGACTTGCTGTGCACAAGAAGAATCAAGGATTAGTGCAAAAGAGAAAATCCAAAGTTAAGATGTTGATCAAGCCTACACAACAAAGTTCAAGAAATTCAGGAATAAGAATAAGTTTGACTCAAGGAAGAAGCCAAATCAAGAGAAGGAAGGATATGTCAAAAACACAATGCTTCAACTGTCGAAAATATGGTCACTACAAGAATCATTGTCCTCAGTTAAAGAAATGGAAGGAAACAGACGAAGCAATTGTTGCCGAAGAAAAGGAACCCTCAAAGAAATTCAAACAAGATGAAGCAGATTTCTTCTTCTAGTCAAGGTAACATTATTCTTCTGTATTAGTCCTTGTACATACCATGTTTACATAGTTCCTGTATATCTATTTATTAGAAGATAAGATGGTTAGTGAAACAACAGCTATAGAAGAATAACAAGATAATGATTGCTATTACAATGACTACAAGTCATGCAATACACATGAAAAGATGAAGTATGCTGACAATCTTTGATAACAATTCTAGTCAAGCTATTATATAAGTAACAACTACCAGATAAGCCGAAATCAGAATCAAACTTGAAGAGACCCAGAAAAAGTCAAAACAAAGGAAATTAGAAAAAGGCTTGTGACACCTTGCAGAAGGCAATAAGAATGTAGACGAAAGCATGGACTATCTTAGATGGAGGGAGATGATTACATAATTCCAAAAGAAGAGCATGCATTCATGCATGAAGCAAGGATTAGGAGGGAGCTAATCCTAAATAATATGATCCATTGAGGATTATGAAGTATCTATCCATGTTCCCATTGAAAGTAGCAGCCATGAAAAGCAACACGTGTTCAGTTTGACTTTAGAAGAAGTCGTCTTCGAAAAGAATCCTTAAAGTATCCTTAGTTGTCCATCTACATCCATGATCCTATGATGAAAGGAAGAAGTTGGAATCTTCAGGGCATGGAATCTATAGAAGACTCCATGGACCCAAGAGCTAAAGAGAAACATGAGGAGGAACATGAATATTCCAAGAGAGAAAGAAAAGGCCAGAACAACCAGTTATTATACCGAAAATCACAAAGACTACCAGCTTGGTTTGAACTCACTAAGAAGCAATCGAGCAAAAGAAATGGAAGTTATGATAAAGAACAGTGTGAATGGAAGCATTGCAAGATTCAGAGGTTCTTCCAGAAGGAGGGAGAAGACTATGACAACAACTTGTTCTAGATATACCTCTTGCAGTATCCATGGATTGGAATTTACATGTAAAAGACTGTTCTTCCCAATAAAGCAAGTGAGAAATAAGCTTATACCAGAAAGAGACCCATGTATGCAGATATAAGAAGACCTTGTATGGATTCAAACAACTTGATGCAGAGTATCTCATACACATCAGAAGTGTGGTGAAAACTTTCTATGACAGAGATAGTGTATCAGAATAGTTACTCAGAAGCCTGGGATGATGGATTGCTAATCCATGGTAAACTCTCATGATGACAGAAGAAGTGCTACTTGGATATGTTTCAATTTGAGCCTTGCCACAATGTCATGAGCTAGCAGGAAACAAAAGTGCTGAATTTGACCATGATATATTATTAGAGCTATATGAAGCCTTCATAGAAAACCAGTGTTCCATGATAGACCAAAGTACATTGAGATCAAGCATTACATTCTCTGTGATGAAATCTAGAAAAGAGAAGTGGTTCTCCAATATATCTCCACAGATGAGCAAATAGTAGACATTTTGATAAAGCCTCTGTACAAGATGAAAAAGTTTGCGTACTTAAGAAACAAGCTAGGGCTCGTGCAGACGACTTCCTTATTGAAAAAGGAAGAGATTACTCCCAGGTTGGGAGGGAGCACTGATGTGTTATTGATTTATGGACAATCATTTTTCAGTTCGAAAAATGGTCCAGGATGAGCAGTTCCTTTCCAGTTCGGAAAGTGGTTTGAGATTTCTGACGGACATGCATTTTCCAGTTCGAAAAATGGTCCAGATCGGACAGTCATTTTCATAATGAAAATGGTTCGATAGATTGCTGATGTACCGTAGACAACGATTCCCCTTGTGGCCAACGTGGGGGAATGGTCTTGGACAACCATTCTTCTTGGTAGTCACTCTGAGTAGTGGTCAAGTAGAATGGTCCGCCTCGCCGGGCAGTCATTCTTTTGAAGTTCATAGTTGTGAGCAGTTTCGAAGAATGGTCCGTTTTGGAGGTTGGTGCAGGACAATAATTTCCATTAGGAAATGGTTCAGACAGTCATTCCCTAGGGTAGACTCATTCTATCCAGGTTGCACTATGATTAGTGCCCGAGGAATGGCCTAATTAGGTGAATGGTCCAGGTTCAACAATCAGGGACAGGCATTCCCTAGGGCAAACTCGTTCTCTCCAGTTTGCACTATGACTAGTGCCGGAGGAATGGCCCAGTTAGGTGAATGGTCCAGGCTCAGAAATCAGGGACAATTATTCTTCTATGCCTGAGAAGAATAGTCCAGATAGCCCATGGTTGATGTTTTACATTTTGAGGGCAGATGCTCTTGCAGATCTCACAGATGTGAGTGGAAGAATGACCCAGATGACTCAGTTTATATCATGATATTGTTTTATGTAGGTTGATATCAGATGATATGATTGCTATGGAAACTGTATGTCTTTGGAGAGTAGATGTATGCTACTGTGGTGGATGTGTTCCACTTATTGTGACTAAGTGTCGCTGAATAAGTAGCCGTGTGCTACTTGGTGTGGTTGTGTACCACTGGATAGTAGTTGTGTAGTACTATGAATAGACACAATCGTGTTCTATTGAATGACTTTGATCTGATTAAACTATTAGTAGTGTTGAAAATGATTATCAGCTAGATGGATAGTTAGTGTGCTGATGGAAAGACATTCTCCAGACGGAAAATGGTCCAGGACATTTATTCTTCTAAGATGCATGTCTGGATTAGAAGAATAGTCCTTGTAGCACATGGCGTGGCTTCCAACATCCGTTGGAATAGTTATTCTTCTAAGACATATGTCTGGATTAGAAGAATGGTTCTTGTATCACTCTGTGGAGTGACAGACTTATTCAACATCATACTTGATTACTCAGATGGAGTATGGCTTCAAGAGATGATGCAGTTGATGCTATCAGATGATACTGATAGTGATGATGGTACTCGTGATCTAATCATGAGATAGCCTGTATGGCTATGATGATGCTATCGGTTGAATGGTATGTTTGTGCTCAAGACCATTGCTTTCAATACCTCCCTAGCTAGGAGGGAGTGTTGATATTATGGTAGCTGCGGGAGGTATTAACCTCGACATGTAACCCTGACAAGAATATAATATTCCGGGAAGCAAGAAGAAACCCTAAAGCATTGGACATAACCCTAGAAGACAAGTCAGCTAAAGGAAATATTTAATATTGAGTCTTTAGCCTCCAGAATGAGAAGTTGGCCCATACAGCTAAGGAGGAGCAATATAAATACAGGAAGCCAGAGCTCATTTGACACACACAACTCACAACTGCAGAAATTTAAGAGTGCGCACTGCAGGAATTTAGCAATTGCGCAAGTATGGAAAGTAGCTGCAGCTGCAGCTACTGCAACTAGTATTTTTCGGTTTAGGCTTGGACTTTCTCTTGGTTATGGTTTGGACTTTCTGCCTTGTGTGCTAGCTTCGGAGAGAGGTACGCTACATTGATTGGCTATTAGGCCTAGGGTTTGCTTCTGGAATTATTCTTTGTCACGGTTAAGGGGCTCGGGGGTGGCTTCGACCTATGGTTGGGTGACAATATTGTTATATTGTCTATGGTGAAACGAGCACACCTATTCTTTTCTAATAGGAGGATGAGCAGTGTGTGACTATTCAACAAGATATAAACGCTAGGCCACGACCTAAGTGGTATAGGTCCACAGTTAGTGATTTTGGACAGGTAGGACCTCTAGAGAGATCTTTCAGACAGAGTAGACCACCAGATAGATTCAGGTATATGACACTCATGACAGAGCTTATAGATGCCGAGCCTTCCACTTATGAGCAAGCTGCATAACATGGAGTGTGGCAGGAGGCCATGATGGAGGAGTATGCGTCCATTATGAAGAACGATGTATGGGAGGTGGTGCCCAAGCCAGAGGGAAAGCGGGTGGTTGGTTCCAGATGGATATACAAAGTCAAGCATGCGACAGATGGAAGCGTGGAGAAGTATAAGGCACGCTTCGTAGCCAAGGGGTTTGCACAGAAAGAGGGAGTCGATTACGAGGAGACTTTTGCCCCGGTGGCTAGATATTCATCTGTTCGAGTAGTGATTTCATTAGTAGTAGAGATGGGATGGCGCATTCATCAGATGGACGTGAAGATTGCCTTCCTCAACTGAGTTATTGAGGAAGAAGTCTGCATTGAGTAGCCTGAGGGTTTTGAGGTTGGAGACATGGATACACATGTTTGCAGGTTGAGACGAGCCTTGTATGGGCTCAAGTAGGCACCTTGGGCGTGGTACTCGAGGATCGACAATTATTTGAGAGAGATGGGTTTCTAACGGAGTGAGGCCGATCCAAACCTCTATTTTCTAGCAGGTGAGGTGCCTCTGATACTGGTTCTTTATGTTGATGATCTCTTTCTTACTGGAGATGAGCAGTTGATTGTAGATTGCAAGGCTACCTTGCAATGAAGTTTGAGATGAAAGACCTTGGTTTGATGCATTACTTCCTTGGTTTGGAGGTTTGGCAGGAGGATGGGCACTTCTTCTTGGGACAAGGGAAGTATGCAGTAGAGATCTTGCGCAGATTCAGGATGACTGATTGTAGGCCCATGTCCACGCTTCTAATGTCAAACTAGAGGAAGATTGATGTATTTAGTTTTGAGACAGTAGACCCCACCATATATCGTCAACTTATTGGATCGCTCATGTATCTGGTCAACACCAAGACAGATATTAGTTTTGCAGTCAACTCCTTGAGTCAGTTCATGGTGGACCCTCAGAGAGTGCATTGGATAGCTGCGAAGCATGTGCTTCGGTACTTGAGAGGTACAATGGAGTACAGGTTTTTGTATTAGCGTAGTGGTGGAGTTAGATTGGCAGGTTTTACAAATGCTGATTGGGCAGGATGTGTAGAGGACAGGAAGAGCACTTCAAGGTGTTGCTTCAACATTGGATTGGGTATTATATCCTGGTTTAGCAGGAAGCAGAGATCCGTGGCATTGAACTCTGCTGATGCAGAGTACGTGGCAACAAGTTGAGTAGCATGTGAGGCACTGTGGTTGAGGAAGTTGTTCTTTGGACTGTTCGGTGAGGAGTTAGAAGCTACAATGATACATTGCGATAATTAGAGTGGCATTAGGCTCTCTGAGAATCTCGTGTTTCATGATCGTAGCAAGCATATAGACATCCGCTATCACTTCCTACGAGATTATGTGTAGAAAGGGGTCGTAAGGCTTCAATACATACAGACTGATGATCAGATGGCAGATATATTCACCAAGGCACTTTGCAGACAGAAGTTTGAGAAGTTCAGAGATAAGATGGAGTTGGTAAAGAATCCCTTCCTCTTTAAGAGGGAGTGTTGAGAAATGTAACTTAGAAGGTCTTCACCATGTGCAACGTCCTAGCATGGAGGAGGACAATGAAGCTAGCCAAGTTGATGGATTAATCTCTTTCCTAAAGTTTTACTTAGGAAAAAGTACATTAGATGTGTTATATTTTAATGTTGACTTATTGAGCACTTTTTCTAAAGTTAAAAGTGAAAATAATTTAAGCGATGGTTCTTTTAATCTTGGCCATCCATCTCATTGAGAGGATGAGGGTTGATCTCAGCCCTTGATCTCTTTGGAGATAGGGTTTTCACTTGCTCATTGAGATAAAAGAAATCAACTTGGTGGCTGGGCGTGTCTTTTGAAGAGAGAGGGTGAACTTCAGCTTGGAGGAGTTTGCTTGAGGCTTTGCTGGAGAAATTTTGCAGAGAGGACGGAGGATAATTTTACAGGAGGATTGTCTAGCTTCCTTAGCATTTTGCAAAGGCCAATACTCAGATCTGAAGGAGCCGTCGTACAGGGTGACGCAGAGGCTTACGCAGGGGTTATTTCTCAGTCATTTTGGCTCGCTGGTTTGGTATAGGGCCGTACAATTGTTCTGGAAGTGTATTGAGGGTGAAATTCAGATTGGAGGAGTTTGCTTGAGGGTTTGCAAGAGAAATTTTGCAGAGAGGACGAAGGAGAATTTTAAAGGAGGATTGTCTAGCTTCCTTAGCATTTTGCAGAGGCCAATACTCAGATCTGAAGGAGCCGCCGTACAGGGTGACGCAGGCAGCTGTATGATTGACGCAGAGGCTTACGCAAGGGTTATTTCTCAGTCATTTTGGCTCGCTGGTTTGGTATAGGGCCATACAATTGTTCTGGAAGTGTATTGCTGGGTTTTACTCAGGCATTTGATTGGATTGATCCATTTGTAAGAGATCTCTATATTCTTTCTGCTGCATAATAATAAAATCCACGAACTGAAGAACGGGTTTTCCCACATTGGGTTTTTCCCGGGGTTATTTTACCCAAAAATACTTGTGTACTTCATGTGATGTGATTGCTGTTGTCTTCTACATTGTTCCTAGATTTATTTTCTGCCGTGCATTATAATTTTGTGAAGAAACCTAGCAGTAACCTTACAAAGAACAATTTCAGAAAATTATTTGAAGTGCTAAGTGATTTCTGAGTGATATATTGTTGGAGTTTTCTAGTTCACCTTGCTGGGTTTTAGTGGATTCACACTGAAATATGCCAAAGGAATGGAATGTTCCTCCATAAAGACCATGTTTTAAGGATTTGTTGCCTTGGATACCTTACTTGATGGAGTGCTTTACTAAAACAGTCCTCCTTTCTTGCTTTAAAGCATAAACCATTGTCATGTGTAACCTCCTTGGCTGGGCGTTCATCCACAAGGCCATCCAATTCCACAACAAGTGCTTCAAGAGAAACTACAAATGTACAAAAATTCTCTGATTGTTTACCCATAGCTATGCCCTTAATGGCATGTGTTACAAGATATGATTCCCACAAGTGTATACTCTTACTGCTGTTCCGAGAGGCTGAAAAGTTCTTTTGGTAACGGTCTGGAAAGTTAGCAGTGCTACTGGCAGCACTGCAAAATATATATGAAGTAAGGTGTTCAAATATTGCCAGTAAAAGGTCTTCAAAAAATTATGGTGCATGCCTAAAACCCATATGATCAGCTCCTATCATGACTGCCATGATCTGCCTTCTCTGTTTGCGTGAAGGGCAGGCTGTAAATAAAATGATGGTTGGTTGTCTTAAGAGGTTAGAACAAATCTGCAAAGGTGCTGCTATAACTACAGCACCTCTACTGCTGCCAATAATCCCTGAACAGGTTCTAACATCAACGTGATACATGAATTCATGGTGTTATTTGCTGAATCATATTTCCTTTTAAACTGTGAACGACCTCACTGATACCAAGACCAGATTTCCCTATTATACAGTGACCAAAGTGAATTTTACTGAGAGTGATGCTTCCTCCGATCTTCTCATGTATAATCTTATTGGGCATTGATATGCTGCTAAATACAGGCCTCCATGTTATGCTACAGGTCCATACTCCCTGAAATTAGACGCACTAATTAGCACCAACATCTATGACAGCACAACGCACTTGATTAAGCAAAGGTTGGCCCAGACACTAATGACCTTAGGTTGGCCACCTCCCCCAAATCTGTTTTTATTCTCAGGTTTGCTCCACGGTCCGGCTTGAATCTTAGCCTTATTTTCTTTCTACAATCACGCTGATTGCAAGCTATGTCATCATCAACAGTTGGAGAACCTGTAGGTGAAAAAGTCATAAATGGGCTTCTGAAATGGTCATAATAAATGGCATGAAGACTATCCAGAATAAATACTTTCTAGGTTGAGAGGCAGGGTGGCCATGATCTTCCATAGGATCTCAGAAATGCATCCTGCTCTTCTATAATTGCTGCTAGTCACCTCCTTTCCCAGAATCTTCTGTTTTTTTTTTAAAGGAGCTGAATAAGATTTGTATTAAAAAAGCTGTGCCGAGGCAAACAACAAACAAAATCATTCAAAATTTACAAAAAATGGCTCATTTCTGTATGAGACCAGGTCTGCTGCCCTGAGATGAGAGAATCTTGATAGTTGCCTATTCCTGCTAGGTACCCTGATGCAATATGTTTTTTATATACTGCACTAGTAACAATATGCATTTAAAGTACATTTAGCAGGCTCCTCCTGTATTTCTGCTAGAGTTGGTATGTTGTCTTCTGTCATCATCATTTCTGGAACACCACCTGCCTGTACTTTTCAGAATTTCGTCCTTGCTTATTTCCTGTGGTCTGATTGATGAATCCGGAGGTTGATTGTGTTGGAATCACTGCTGCTCAAGGCTGAACCCATTCTTGTTCCATTAGTTCCATGCATCCTGTTATCCACCGAGTTGCACTAGCTGAATTTGAAGATGAGCCACCAGAGACTGAGCAGACAGATGCTCAGAAGTCAGAATTCACATATTCAACAGGTCTTTTTAAAGATCACCCTTTTCCGCATTTCCATCCCTCCGGGGCATTGTAATAAATGACTTGAGCATGAAAGTTGTAAAAGTCTATTGGTCACTTAAGACCTGGGTATGAACATGTACTCTAGAGCCTAGTAGAAGATTTTTGCCGATTAATCGGCAAAAATCGGGAAAATCGCAAGTTTTTCAGCTTGCCGATTTTCCGATTTTTTCAAAACAAAAAATCGCGAGTTTTTTGGTTTTGAAAAAATCGCGTTTTTTTGAAAAGCTCGGCAAAACTCCGAAAAAATCGGCAAAACTTGCCATGGTCGCCTAGGCCGCGGGATAAAGAGCTCGATTCGGTTTTGTTTTGGTCATTGTGTTTTTTTTTTGTGTGGAGCAGCAAGGGAAGAAGTTTGTGGAGGCCATCAAACATTTTTGAGGTGTGCAAAGGCAGGGTAGTGGATTCATCCACAAACTTTGAAGATTTTTGTGGTGGAGCAAGGTTCAAACTTCAACCGGTTGGATCTTTGAAATTTTCATCCACAACCTCCAAGCATAGGTATGTATGCCCTTAACAATTTGTATGCTAATTGTTTCCATACACTTGCATGTTTTCTTGCTTCTTTGTTTGCTTAGATTTAGTTTTTTTTTTTTTATCATCTTGCTAATAATTTATAGAACAATCAAAATGTAAGGAGTTTTTTGGAAAATTTCAATGGGGTATTTAGCTTGTTTTTTTAGTTTTTTAGCCACCTTGTTGATGCCATTTTTCATGGCTAACATTCTTCTTTGGATGGTTGATTTTTTAAATTAATATGCTGCAATTTTTTTTTCAAGTGGGGTTTAATGTATTTTTTTGCCCTAGGTCCATTCCCATAACACTCAGCAAACATGCCTAGAGCCTTGGATCCAATGTGGGAGTATGGTGACCCTGAAGAAGGAACAAACCAAAATTCTTTATTTTGCAAATTATGTGGGACACGTATTAAAGGAGGAGTATACAGGTTGAAATACCATTTGGC
>SNQJ01S0025355.1:39400-50566 GCA_010110895.2 Picea sitchensis
TAGAACTTTAACAAAGCAATTAGTCAATTACATTTATTGTAATCTAAATTTATAACCCTCAACACTCATCAAGTCTTTTATGACCCTCTTACAGGTTGGCATTCCCACGTCTTAATGACTTGGTGTACGTCCACTACAATCTCTGACTTTGGATGAGGTAGATAGAGAAAGAGGCAGAAGTGGATGCCATTTCTTTGGACAATATTGATATATTGTCTAAGTGGAGGGTGGAGATTGAGGTGCCTCTCTTGGATGAGGCACCTGCATGGTTAGAGGAAGGGGACTAGGAGCAACAACACCCGCAGGAGGATGAGGAGGAGGAGGAGGAGATTGATCCATACACCATGGAGGATGATGAGCTAGTTGAAAGTGGAACACCGCTTTCTACACATATTGGAGTTGCTAGTCCTCCATCCAGCATTGATGTCCGACCAAGACCTTCTGCCTCTAGTTCAAGGCCTGGAAAACAACCCCTGATTTTTTCTCGTAAAAGGGGGAGAGGGCATTGATAATTTGATACCATATAGCTAGTTGCTAGTTTTGGGACATATACATTTATATATGTGATCATTGATGTCATTTTGTATTGATTTCAGACTTTCAGTAATGACTTTGATGTATTGGTTTTTGTTTGGCATCCACTATATAATATTTATCGGTTCTTTCTCCATATTTATGTGCCTATCTGTTTATATGATGATGTTGTTGCTTTATATATTGAAAAATGTTTAAAATTTTGAAAAAAAATGAATAAATTATGTAGTTTTTAATGTTTGTCGAGTTTTTCCAATTTTTTCGCCGAGTTTTTCTGAGGCGATGTTTTCAAGACCCTTGCCAAGTTTTTGCCATTGCCGAGTTTTTCCACTAGGCTCTAGAGTGTTTTTTTTCACTTGTTAATTATTTTTTGCTTGCCTTAGTGGACGATTAATAATTTCTAAGTTTTTTCACTCAAGACTGACTCCAAAGCTGGAGTATGTGCTGGTGGTTGGCGTGGTATAACCAATGTTTAGTGTCTAAATGTATATGAGTTCATGCTAGGCCATGTCTATTGAGTCATATGGAAATTGCGCTAGGTCCCGATAGGTTTTTTTTAATGTTTTAGTGAAATAATAAATTTCCCGCAAAACGAATTTTTTTTGATGTAAAGTCAATAAATTGTAAAAATATGGCATCAATCATTATCAGATGCCATGTTTGTGCTCGTTTTCTAAGCCAAAGCACCCTTTAGACCCCTATTCCCCTTCTGTCTAGGCAAAAAAATGATTTTTATCACTAAAAATGTATTTATCTCGAAAAAGGACAGAAAATGGTCATTTAATTAAATTCCCTAAAATTAAGGAAAAATGCTAAAAATTAGGGAACATGTTGGGGACATGTTTTTCCTTGGTTCTCAGTCAACTCAGAGCTTGGGCGAGTTCATTGGAGAGGAAGGCGATTTGCTTAGTGACATGTACATGGGAGGAGATCCCAAAGATGAAACTTGACCCACTTATGAGAGGTGGCGCATTTAGGAGGAAGGGCGCACATCCCTATGCAAGCACTCAAACTCACACTCCACCTCACTCCTCTTCACACTCGTCCCACTCCACTCCACCTCACATCACTCCACTCCACTCCACCTCACCTCACTCCATCTCCCCTTTACTCTATGCGCCACTCCCTCATGCACTAGTGCATCCTCTCTTGGGATTATCACCTGGAATGTAATAAATAGAAGGCGATCCCTCTCCTTCTAGCTAGTTGGAGTTTGGGCGACCTTGCTATTCATTGTTGTAATCTTTTCTATATTGGAATAAAAAGACTTTGGAGGTCATCTCTTAGTGTTTGGTGCTCATGTGTGGATGGATGTTGGACATATTTGAGGTGATGTTGCTTTGATTTATTGCATGTATCTATTGTTTAACTTGGCTAATCATAGGGATACTGTTATCTTATTGGAGTGGATTCTTTAGTTTGTTTATTTCTTAATCCATTTGTTTATCTATATTTGAATGCTTACATTGCATGTCTTGTTTTTGTTTAAACTAATGTGCAATTGAGGTTTCTTGTGTAGGAAACACCAAGTCTACATGTATTTGCAGGTGTTCTTTGTAGCATACAGGATCCAATTCTTGGAGAAGCAAAGGAGCTAGTTTGCATCTAGTGTTTGTCCAAGAAGTTCGAAAAGAAGACGTCTTCCCTCTTCCTCACACCAAAGGGACCCCATAGCCCAAGAGTTCCATGCCCAAGCAAAGGCTCCGAAAAATCATAAACTTTCTTCTTCCTCCCCCTTTCTTTGCTTGCATGTCAATTAGATCTGTTTTAAAGGATAAATTTTAGTGTCTAATGCTTCTTGCATGAAGCTTTTAGATCTAGTTTCAATATTTTCTCATTAAAAGAGTAGATCTAAGCTAGTTTCGGTGCAATTTTCTATATTTTTCATCTAAATCTTAAACTAGAAAGTTGCTTTATTTTACATTGTAGATCAAGCTAGTTAGTTGTTCTATGCTTTCTGTTTTGGGACAGCAAACATAAACAACTAAAAGAGCTTAGTTTAGGCTCATTCAAAGCATAAAAAAGTCTCAAAAAAATTGCTTTTTTGCCTAAGGAAAATTTCAGAAAATTTTGGTTAAATTTTTCAAGTTTTAGTTTAGTCTTTTAGATTGTTTCTCATCATATTCTATTCACTTTCCTTGCTGGTTTTTAGCAGGTCCATTCAAAAGCAAGGGGAAACTTTGGCGAAATTGAGGCAAAAGTCAAGAAATTGAGCCCAAGTTGGAACCCTTGAAGACTAGGACTTTCAGAAAGTCTTTTGTAATAGTTTGCTTCAAGTTTGATCCATTCTATAAGGGTCCATAAGTTCAAAAGAGAAAATAGAACTCAATTCTCGTTGTAATAGGATCAATAAAAGCGAACCCTTTGAGCCCAGTTTCTCCATCCCCATTAGGGGGATTTGTGTGTTGTGTGTTTGTCTTTGCTTTATTTCTTTGCAAGTTTCATTATATGATCTCAAACACACATACAAGCATAAGGAAACTCGACACACATAGCACTCAAATCTTGCATGCATTTATACTTAAAAGCAATTTCAATCTTTATGCATGCTTAGCTTAGATTTTACATTTCTGCTATCAACAATAAATTTTGCAAAGTTTTAATTTTCAAGTTTCTTGCAAAGTTCATTTCAGTTTCAAGTTTCTTGCAAAAGCTCATTTCAGTTTCAAGCAGTTTTCACAGTTTATTTCCTTTTGCAAAGTCAAAATAAACCTTGCTTGTAGTTTAATTAGGGAAATCTTGATAGTTGCTACTTCAATGCACGGGAAAACGCCTAAGGGGAGTGTGTGAAGTCAGACGAGAACTTTGAGATCTAGGTTCTCCCAGTGTTGGACATCTGACACCCTTAGTGAACTTACTGGTGAGGCCCTGGGGCTTCGGTAAGTTCTCTGCAAATTTCCAAACAAAGAGGTAGCCCCTAAAGAGGCCACACAATCTCTCATTAATCTACCTTTAATTTACCTTAATAAAACACGCGATCAACAACTGCCCACGATACCTTTAAGGCACTGGTACTATGGATTTATCTTCATGTATGTGAGCAATTTATTTCATTCATGTGTGATTGTTTAACTAATTTCATTAATCTTGCAGATCTTGTATCCTACTTGATATATGCATGCTTATGGACAAATGATTTATATGAGTATCTCAAATGATGAATGATACGTGTTGAATGCCTATGTTTTATTTTTGCAATAAACTCCTAGAAGTAGTTCTTTTGCTTATTTTAGTTTAAAGAGCCTTAGTATTTTTGTTAGGGACTACCCCCCTTGGCTTCGCTAGGAGTTGGCCTAGACGAAGGAGTTGAGGATCAGGTGACAACACCTTGACTCGAGACTTGCCCCCAAGGACACACCAAGTGGATTGAAGATTTCTTCCACGATAGCCTAGGTGTGTATAAGGTGACACCACGTCCCAACAAACTAGCAACTGTTCTCTCCAACTCCTTAATTATCAGCTGCTTCTTCTCCCTTGCTCTGGAATGTATGAGTTCCTGTTCCAATAAATCAACTCTTTGGGTAAGGGTGGCAATTGAATGTTCGAGGTCAACAATCCTCAAACTGTCTCACTCGACTATTTCAATACGAAGGAGCAGATTCTGTATTGAAAGGTTTATGTGGGTGGCATGAACAACATGTTCCCTGAATTGATCTTGAACCCCTTCTAAAATGCCTTCATGATGACGTAATATCCTCTGGATATCCCTCCACAAAGGATCCATAATGGCTTTACTAATGCTTCCCTTGGTTCTAAAATTGCCAAAAAGCATAGTGCCAACTCTGTTTGTGTTGCTGAAAAAACTTGCCTTTGCTGTAATTTTGCCCTTTTACCTCAAGAAATTTGGTAATTGCAGTGAGATTTTGGGAAGAAAACTCATGCTTAGTGAAATCGATGAATAGGTTGCCATCTATCCTTGAATGAAGGACTGGAGCCTTATAGTCGGAAATGCTTATCGAAACTTGCCTTGGGATTCTGTGAGAGCTGCAATCTGAAAATACTGAAAAGTCCGACAGGGTGTTCCCCCATACATTGAAACAAAGAAACAAACTCCTAGCTAAGTGCCAGAAATCGAGATGAAATTGAGAGAGGGGTTCAAGTTGGAGGGTGATAACATTGTGGTTGGCATTAAATGCCCAGTCCCGAACGTGGATATCGAAAGTTATCAATTCTAGATGACAAATACAAACAATGACCAGCCCTGAGAAATTACAACAACAAAGAATAGAATTGATAGGGGGACGAACCCATTCATTGGTAGCTAAAGGCTCGTTTTCCCCTCCAAAATCACATAGAGAAATAGCCTGAAAACTGAAAGACTGAAGCCCTATCCAATTCTGATTGAAATCTAGAAAAGCATTATCAGATCTAAAGTTAAAATTAGCAGAGAGATTGTAGTACATGTGGCCCAAGAAATCTTGAGTGCAACAATGGAAGAAGCCTGCAACCTGAAAAACCTCAAGCTTGGGCTTGAATCCTTGACAGAATGCCAGAGTGAATTCCCATAGTAGACTCCGTTCTTTTGAATATCACTTCACACAAACAGAGGGCAGATTCAGATTTATATAATTTAATGATCAAATGTGTGGGGGGCGGATTGATGAGGAATATACTCCACCCTCCGTCCAAGCTCATTAAGAATTCCATAAGTGACTTAGGGAATGGGGCCAAACCCACTTATTCCATTGATTACTAAAGTTCCTCTGGCAAACCTAGAACCATTTTTTGCAAGGGAATCAACATCGTCATTGAGTTCTCGTTTAACATGGAATGTGGAGTATTTGGGAAACCTTTTAAGAATTTCAAGGGATCGAAACATGACTCCGGCGGAAAAACTTCCTCCAATTGTTGATCCTTTAACCAATGCTCTTATAATCAATAAGGAGTCTCCACAAATAGTTAGATTTTGAATACCCTTTGTGTCAGCTAAACGAACCCTTGCATAGAGAGCCAGGGCCTTTGCTTCATTATTGGAAACAGATCCTAGACCCCAAGAATATTTGATTAAAGGTTGACCTCCAGGTTTGTAGATTACCCCCCCTGCACTTGCACCCCTTGGGTTATTCCTTGACGCACCATCAAAAAATAAAATGCTATCAACCTGCTGGGGAATCCCTTTCTTGAAATCACGCATGTCCATTCTTAAAAGCCAGTTTTTATTCAACATGGGAAAGTGTGTGGGGGAGATATGATTGCTTCTCGTTTTAAAAAGATTCAACCATCCCTCTTCAATGGTATCAATTTTTTTGCTCTTTCCATCGTATTCAAGTTTTCATATATTCTGAGAGGAGAGTGCAAGCTTTCTTGGCAGCCTGTCTTGAGTTTTGAGACTCATCATTGAAAATCTTTTTATTGCGAGCAATCCAGATGCTCCAACATATATATTTTGGGAGGGCGTCCCAGAATCTTTTGAAAAGGGGTTTGTTCTTGAAGTTCCCGATATAATCGCTGCTCCATCAAATAAAGAAGTCAACACTAGGGGCATGGTTCCAGGTTTCTTTTACAAAGCAACACTCAATGAAGAGGTGCTGAAGAGACTCCTTTGCATTTTGACACAACACACAATGGGAGGGCCCACAAATTCCTTGTTTTTTAAGATTCTCTGCTGTAAGGAATTTTCAGTGAGCCAGGGGCCAACAAAAATGATTAATTTTGGTGATACCATCACTATGCCAGACGAGGAATCGAGAGCTAGCATAAGGATGACTGTGCGTCTCAACAAAGAGAAGGATGTAGCCCCTGCCAACTGTGTAAACAGTGCTCCTCCAGCCACGGTCGTCACTGAGCCTCTGGTGGCGCGGGGCACATCCCTAGAGGGAGAGAATAAGTTGAGAGAATTGTCGAAGAAGATGGGGAGGCAGATGGAGGTCTTTCCATCGAAACCAAGCACCATCGACAAACCATTGAGATAACTGAGAGAGAGTAAGAATGGCCTGTTCTTCCAGCCAAATGCGAACAAGGAGAAGAGAAGCGCGCAAAACCTGAGAATCATTTTCAAGAATTTTGTCATCCCAAATACTTATTCGCCTACCGTTCCTCGGGATCCAATTCAAGTTATCACTGATAATTGACTTAGTTGCCAGTAGGAGTTTGAAGATAGACGAACTAGAGGTAGCTTTTGGGGGATAATCTAAGCATCTTGCCCGAGAGCCTGTAAAATATTTTTCCATAGGGCTTGCTTCCACCATGCCTTTTTTCCAGTAACCAATCTCCATAACAACTTGGCGCCCATAGCTAAATTCATTAACTCGGGTTCTCTGATACCCAGGTTGCCATGAGTTCTGCTGTTTGTAACTTGGTTCCAGTTGACAAAGTGAAATTTTTATGATTTCCCCCCTTGCCATAGGAAGGACCTTATTTTCATGGATAACTGTCTTGCTATACACTTGGGGGCCAATAAAGCTGAACACTGATAAAGAGGGAGAGCCGACAAAACTGATTTTATAAGAATTGTCCTCCCTGCTTCGTTTAACCACTGGGATCCCCACTGAGTTAGCTTCTTGCTGATTTTATCCATAACTTGTTGCCAAATCTGTATGTAAGAAGACTTGAGAGCATAGTTGCAGGGAGCGTCCCCCCCCGCTCCTAGGCACGGAACCACGCTTCGAGCGGGAGCGCGCTCCCAAAAATGGGAGTGCGCTCCGGGCAGTTTTGGGACGCTCCTTGCCCTTTTGGGAGCTCCATGCTCCCTGGGACTCTCTTGGAGCCTGGGAGTGCGCTCCCCAGGCGCTCCCTGTTGACCACTTATTTCAACTAGGGGTCAACGTCATGTACCATGAAGCTATGTACCTTGTGGTACAACAAGTTTGAAGACTTTTGGCTCAACAGGGCAATTTTGCCCCCAACACTTTTTTCTGTGTACTCGGAATGTTCGCTCCCCTTTGTGGGATAATAATGTAATATGTTAGCATGGGTCATTTTTAGTTAGTTTCCTAGGACTTTATTATTAGGGAAGTCCTTTCATCGAGTGTTTTTTTCCTTCATGTAATTAATCTTGCTTACCGACGATTTTAATTATCCTTGAGTTTTTCACTCAAATAGTCCTCCAAAGTGGTGAAAGACGTTCTAATGATCGAGTCCAATGGGTGACTAAGGTTTAAAAGTGTTGTAAATGACCATGCTAGACATCTCCTAGAGTCTTGCAGAATTCCATTAAGTTTTGATAGGATTTTTTAATAATTAAATTTTTTCGTAAATTGGAAATTTTTATTATTTTTGATGTAAAATGTAAAAATTTGGTCCTTGGGGATTTTGTATAGGGGTATGGGTACTCAAATCAAATGGCTTGTGACCCCATACACCCTTGGACCAAGTTTCAGCTCAATTGAACAAGTTTTGCTAGGTCATTGTCCATGAGGAGTCCCAGTCAATCAAAAACCAACATTTAATTGGCTAAGGTAAAAAAGCCAAATTTTGTAAAAGTGACTAAAGTAATGGAAGGGGATGGGGAAAGGTTTCCTAAAGTCTTTCCTAAGATAGGAGATTGTTCTAAAGTGAGAAAGGACCCCCCCATGGCAAGTTGTAACTATTTGTTGAGTCTCCCTAAGGGGAAGTGCGTCCCCCCTCTTCATGAATGAGTGGAAAATGTAAAAAACTCAATGGTTGGGAGGGCCCCACACCTTGGGCGTCCCCCTTGGTGCTTAGGTTAGGTGTTTAGACAAGGAGAAAGGGGGGTCCACCCCCCTCAAGCATGTGTTCCTCTCCTAAAGTGCGCCCCCTCTCTCATGTGATGTGCCCCCCTTGAGTGGACCCCCTCCCTCTTGAGTGACACTTGTAAAACATGCAAGGGGGGTCTACCTTTCTTTCCTCCTGTTGCCGTCCTTATACACACTTGCAAACGTGAGCTAAGTCCTGCTCACTTAGTGTGTCCTCGGAGGCACAATGCCTAGGTTCAAAGCCCACGCTGTCACTTTGACTTGAACCTCTTCCGTCTAGGCTAACTCCTAGGGAAGCCAAGGGGGGTAGACCCTAGTTACTAGGTGAGATTAAGAGTTTTAATGTTCTAGGAGTTGGTTTTAATTGGTTAAAAGGTTAAGGGGAATCTAGCCTAAGATGTCAATCAACAAATGCAAGATGCAACTATCTAAGTATGAGAGTCAGACCTTTTCCTAGGGCAACTAAGACTAGTGCCTAAGATTGGGCAATGGGGTCAACTAAATTAGGGGGATATTCATTACAATATAATTACAAGTTACAAAAGATTACAAAAAGATAGATACAACTGGATACAAAAGAATATCTAAGATATACAGATTTAGACTAGATACAACATATACAATATACTAACAATTTTGTTTGCATGTGCAGGAATTAAAGATACTCAAGATAAAACAATCATCAACACATGAGGCCCAGCATGCTCACAACAGATAGAGTTTCGTTGGACAGCTTTTCAATGGTCAAGAGACGCAAATCACTCAAGACCCAGTCAAGAGAATGCTTCCAGGTGGATGCGGACTTCTTGAAGGATCACACCACAAGTACAAGAATTAAGGATAGATGAAAAACGTGGAAAGCCAAATATTTCAAATGAAAGATTTAACCACTTAGATAATTACAAGTTACAAAAGATTACAAAAAGATAGATACAATTAGATACAAAAGAATATCTAAGATATACAAATTAAGACTAGATACAAAATATTAACAAGTGCTTGAAATGTGCAGGAAAGAAGATATTTAAAGATGAACAACCATCAACACATCAAGCCAAGCATGCTCACAACAGATAGACTTCTGTTGGACTGCTTTTCAATGGCCAAGAGACGTAAAGCACTCAAGACCCAATCAAGAGAATGCCTCTAGGTGGATGCGCACTTCTTGAAGGATCACACCACAAGTACAAGAATTAAGGATAGATGAAAAACGTGGAAAGCCAAATATTCCAAATGAAAGACTTAACCACTTAAATANTTAGATATTATTTCTACAACACATCAAAGATAGCTTGCATATTAATGTAAATTGAAAGACAGTGAGATCAGTGATCTTGCAAGTGTGTAATTGTATTGCTGATGTTGTAGATTGAAAATTAAATTAAGTGATTAAGTGTGAGATTAATTTTAGCCCTATCTAGGTGTCAACCCAAAAACTCTCCTCCCTCTATTACCAAGTGGTTGTTGGATGCTCAAGAAGTGAGGCAACGAGGCCTACCCCCCTTGGCTTCCCTAGGAGTTAGCCTAGACGGAAGAGGTTCGAGTCAAAAAGACAGCGTGGACTTTGAACCTAGGCATTGTGCCTCTGAGGACACACTAAGTGAGCAGGGCTTAGCTCACGTTTGCAAGTGTGTATAAGGACGGCAACATCTTTGGCGCCGTTGGTCTACGTGAGGGATGTGGACGCATATCCAAATGAATGCGTGAGCTTTGAGATGAAGGGTGACGTCCAGACTCTAAAGTGGGACGTGGAGGGTAAGGTAAGGCGTAAAAGAGGAGGAAGGGACCTGTTATCGCACAGTTTGTAGATGCAAGAAAGGCTAAAGAATAGTAGGTCAAACTGGCGAAACATGAACCTTCCCCACCCAATGTCACCACAATGGGGAGGCTCTTTCTATTTAGGGAGGCTAGGCCTAGGGGAGACGTCCCCGGTAACCTGGGGTTTTGAAAGGGAAAAGGCTAATAGTACAGAGACAGATTTCCCCTTTACAGATTACCGCCAATCAGATAGTCCCGGCGAAACAACCAATAATAGAGTGTAACCAAAGAAAGGAGAAGCACCTGCTTGAGACAACACAACAAGGAGACTAATACATGCAATCTTGGTTAGTACTTCATAAATCAATGACTATCTGATATTCAATATAAGAAGTTTAAAAAGTAAATATTGACAAAGTCAATGTTTGCAAAATGGCAATGATAAATATGTCACTCGTCAATAAATACATGAATGATATGGCATCCAATATAATCAATCAATACTTAGTCTAATAAATGGCCTCAACTACCATTCAATTGCTTACAAAGTGAAACGTTGCTGCAGTAAGATGAAATAACCAAGGGTGACGTCAACAACTTAGGGTTAGTAGGTTAGGGTTAGTGTAGTTAGGGTTTCACTTCAAAAGAGTTTGAGAGTGTTTGGATCAAGGTTTTACTTCAACGTTGACGCTGGAGATCAGTGCCTTAGGGTTAAATGGAGTCAAAAGAGTGAAGGACGCACAGGTTGAAGGAGACGAGATTTTAAAAGGATTGGAGGGAAATTTTTTCAAGGTGTTGCTAAAGCAGGGCCTCAAAGACAGAACCCTAGGGGAGAGATGCTCACTCTGGTGTTGCAAAAGCAAGGCCTCGTGCTCTCTCCTCCTTCCCGACAAACGGCTAGCTCAAATGAAGCACAAAAAGCAAGACGAGAGAGCTTAAAGAGGGAGAGTGTTGTTACGGCAAGGCTCTTTCTTCAAACCCTAAGGGAAAAACGACCCTAGGTGTAGATAACTTAGGCCTAGGACGTCTCCCTCTCTTAGATTCTAAAGGTACGACTAGCACAGGGGAAAGAGAAGCAAGGAGTGTAGCTATGGCTAGGCTCTCTTCTTCTCTTTCAATGGCTAAAGGTTTCTCTATCAGGGGACATGAGACAACAACCTACTTGTGTGTTTGTCCCCTAGGGTTTTGATTCAACAAATTTATAAGCAATATGCAAGAA
>SNQJ01S0025355.1:56423-75458 GCA_010110895.2 Picea sitchensis
TAGCCCTCCTTGGGCTTCTCCAACCTGCCACACGTGCCAATACTGCCCAGTCTGCCTCCCAAAACGTCCATACTGCTGGATGACATCATGGCTATGATGGGTGACGTCCTAGGCCTTCCAAGGCCAACGTTCCACTGAAAAAGAGTAAATCCCCCTAGGTCAAGCTCTGTCGGGGTGCCTCTGGTGGAACGTCCTCTTCTTCTCCAGTGCAAGACACTGGTCCATCTCTGTCTCGTCTCTGCCCCATGGTGGGGTCTCAGCATCCATTTGATGGGCTCTTCAACCCCTTGGAGGTCCGAATTGATCATCTTCCCATGTGTACCAGTCCAAATGGTACCTGTCTGTCGGGTATGGTCGTGCACATCAAAGGCTATGCCCTCCATGGGCTCATCAGTCACAGGGATCATAGCAATGTCAATCACATTTCATCATTAATATTATTAAACACATGCATAAAATCCCTAATACGTCAGTCAATAGCTCAAAGACGTTACACAAGCCTACAATACAAGTCTGGGGAAAAACACAAGGCGTCCTATTGGGTTAGTGTCCACAGGAAAAGGAAAGTTCCCAGAAAGACCTCTTCCAAGCCATGTAAGTGGGTGGTCTGGTCAGGGGATGTCCAAGCATGTGGGTGCAATGATGGCCAAGGGTGCAAAGATGTTACCTGTGGGTGCCTTTGTAGAAGGCGAGTTGTCCCTGTCATGGATGCATTTTTTCCAAGCCCATTCTTGCCTTTATTTTTTTTATTCTTTTATTTGTTTTTTTGTTCAAAAGCTAATCAGGGGACACTGCCTTGGCATGGTGACCAGAGCTGACAACATTACCCACAAGTACTTTCGCAGAGATGAGAAGGTTGGCTCGTGATGAGACCCCCTTTCCCTTGGCCATGCAACCAAGAGTCACTGACCTGGTGTGGTAACCAACTGGTGGCAATGTCATACTGCTAGGTACCCATGGACCTAATAGGCTGGCTCGTGATGAGACTCCCTATCCTCTGATTAGGTCTTGTTTTATTATTTTTTCGGGTCCCTCTTGTTTCTTGCTGAGAAGTTTTTTATTGCTTTCTCGGGGATCCCTGGGCAAAGCATCTTGAGGTTCATTCTTTTAGGCTTTTATCTTTTACCAGCTTGCTTTTACCTTCTGGGCCTTTAGCCCCTTCTTCCCACGAGGTAAAGTGCAGTCCTGAAATAGGTCAACCCAATGCCTGGACAAGGGGAATGGGATAGGTGAGCGAGAAACAAGATGTAAGAGTGGTGCTACGATGGGGGCGAACGATGGCTTTTCAAAAACCCCCCCAGTGGCAAACCAAAACCTACAGACACAGGCTTGCTAGGGCACCCTGTCAATCCCCGCAAACATGGTCAAGTGAGCAAATGTAAGATCCAAGCAGTTGTTAGAGATAAGAAAAATCAGATGCATATATTTAAAGGTTTCAATGATCAAAAGTGACACATACCATGATACCTAGACCAATCACCTCATGGAGCAAGAACCTCTTCCGATATAGGACCAATCCGATGGTGATGGATGTTGTTGCTGCTATCAAGACAAAAAATGATGGGAGAAAAAAAAGATGGGTCCTCTAAGGCCATGCTCAGGTCAATCCTGCTCTCGGTACTCCATGTCTAGGACCTGTGGGCCTCGAGACATGATCTCCTAGTTATCCCTAAAAAGTGGGGATAACATGATCCACATATTTTTTATATGTATGAGGGAATCTTCCTTGTTTTTGACCACAAAACTCCATTATTTTTTCTTTCTTCACCTCTTAGGAATATACTCTTCTTCTACTTGTTTAATTCAATAATTCTAACTTTATATATAAATGTATAAAGTTAGAGTTATAATACCCTTATTATAGTAAGAACCTTTTTCTTTTAAAGTTCAAACCTTATTAATTTTTTCCACCAACTGATATTTGAACCATAAGGAGGTAATGCAACCCTCTTAATGAACCCTTATCTATATCTATATCTATATCTATATCTATATCTATATATATATATATATATATATATATATATATATTATAACACCTTACCCAAAAAAACTTCGATCTCTTTTATGATATATAACCCTTTATTTATATCACTTCACTTGTCTTATTGAACCTTTTCAAAAAAAAAAAATTATAATATAATACCTTTTTATGATATATAATGGACTTTGGAATAAAGTAATTTTTTTCTGATTTTGTAAGTGACCCTTCCTCTAATCAAAAACTTATATATAAAATCTTTTTATATCCTTTTATTAGTCAACGTGACCCTTGACGTACAGATATGTATGGATGCGTCCAGTCAAATCCGTAAAAATCGTTGCATGTAAGGATTTGTTTTTCCAAAAAATCGTATGGACCTCCAATTAGTTGACAGGTCGTATGGACTGGCAATGTAGACAACTGACGGCACACATAAATGGTGTACGAGTAGTTTATGGACAATGGTACGGCAGAATTTGTGGCTGTGTAAAATGGATTTGTGTTGTACAAACAATATCCGTGAGGTACGGTTTAGCAAATAAATTTTATTTTGTTGCTTGTACAGATGAGTGAAAAATCGTTGGTACAGCATGTACGGATGTATGGTACGATGGTCAATAGAATAAATATTTTGTTTCTTGTATGGATTGCAGACAACAGTGACTGAAAAATCGTTGGTACAACATGTACCAATTGCAATTTGATTTAAATACAGATTCCTCTTGAATTAATTATATATATATATATATAATAATAATAATAATAATAATAAGTTTTTTTTTCTTTTCTGATTTCTGGCTTTCTTGGATTTGCAGTAGAAACTTCTTCAATTTTTTACTTGGCAGTGAAGTACTCTTCCTCACGAATCTGTGTTATTCTCTTTGAATTTGCAGCAAATCGATAAATTCAAAAATGTAAGTGGCCAAGGGTTTGATTTGTGGTCAAAGATCAGATATGTGACTGGAAGCCTGATTTGATCAAAGATCAAGAACAATCAGAAAAACTCTGAATGAAGTATGGTTGGTCAAAAACTGGTTCAAACAAGGTCTGATAAAGAAACTGGCCAAAGGCCGGGATCAGAAAAACGAAGCTCTGATTCCAAATGAGACGAACAAAGTTCGTTCACACAAGAATTATCCAAATACTTGGAATATAACAAAGTAATCCATGTAGGAATAATGTATAAAATATGAATAGATGAGATGAGATACAATTGAGAATGAGGGCTCGTTTATATACCCACACAGGGGTGCCCTTAACCAATAGTCATGTCATTTGAGACATGTCATTTCATTATTAATAGTTATTATTTATTAATTAATTATTATGTTTATGAATATCTATTTATATGTATATTTATGTTCATAACACATACCCTCTGGTGTCCCGGTCTGGGTTTGATTACCACATCTCCCTCTTCATTGTTGGAATGATGATGCCCTAAGATGCATAGGTAACTCTATTGGTCGCTACATAGACAAGGCATAACCTCTTTTCCTGCACCAGAATCTGTGTTGAGGTGGATTTAGAGAAAGGAATACCAGAGGTTGTTCTAATAACCCTGGACAATTGGCAGCACGTTCAACAACTAGATTATGAGGAGTTTCCTTTCAAGTGTAAACTTTGCCATGAATATGGATATTTTGCAAGGAACTATAAGAAGGCAGAAGTGGCTCCTTCCAGCAATGGGCGTGAGGAACAATGGCAAGCTGTCTCAAGAAAAATGGGCATCTATGGGAACAAAAATCAACCCTCACTTGCAGCTCCTTTGACTAGAGGCGCAGGTTCTTTCACAAAAATCGCCTATTAAAAATGCAGGAAGTTTACATAGGAAGGAATTAATCCCTTCGACCAATAGATATGAATCCTTGTCTCAAAATGAAGATGTCAGAGGAAGAAATTGTGATTCCTGCCAGCGAGAGGGTGCCATTGGACGAGCAACCTTCAGTCCAAACTCTCCCAAAGTCAAATCCGATTTCGAATGTCGTGCTTTCACAACAAAAGGAAGAATATGTGGATCTCTCAAATATTCCCCTAGAAATCCCTTCATATCCTCTCGATCTGCGACCTGAGGACTTAGACTCCTTTAAAGATGCGGAAATTTCTTTTGTTGATGCCAAATACAATTCAAAATTGGAAAGTTTGGGAGAAGAAGGCCAAGATGATCATGCCTCAAAAGAAAATTTAGGAGGCGTCCCTCTAAGGCTGTCCGGGAAGAATAGGCCCAAAAAGACATTCTTTTGGGCTCACAAAAAACTTTGACAAATATGATGGGAGGAGGATCCATAAGTATCAAGAATCATAATGGGAATGCGACGAGGAGACGAGATTCCCAATCAAACCCTCCAAAATAATGATCGTGGTCTCCTGGAATTGTAGGGGATTTGGCAGCTCCCCAAAAACGTTGGCTGTCAAAGATCTCGTAAAGTCAGAAAAGCCCAATAATCTCCTCATTCAGGAGACCAACATCCCAAAAGAGGAAGTCTCTAAGACAGGAAGAAGACTTTGGAACACCAGCAAAATTATAGTGGTAGACCCCTGAGGTGCCTCTGGAGGGTTGTGTACTCTTTGGAGTGAGCACGAGGTAAGATTAGAACATCACATTAAAACTAAGCATTGGATTTTAACTAAATTTTGTCATCTGCAAAGCAACACTTTGTGCATTGTCATAAATGTCTACATGCCCTTAAACCCCAGTGAAAAGCTTGAATGTTGGAGGTCGTTGGAAAACTTGAAAAACTCAGGAATCATGGAGAACTTCATCCTTGCTGGCGACCAAAATATTATAAGAGCCAGCGCTAAAAATAGGGGAGGGATTTTTGGGCGAGACCCCTTCCGATCCAACCTTGAGGAGCTTATTGCAGATTGGGACCTTCTGGACATTCCTCCCCTCCATGGCTCTTTTACTTGGTCTAACATGCGAGCAGGGCCAGGTCACATCATTGCAAGGTTAGATCGTTTCCTTGTTCGCAACAGTTACATTCACATTAATTCCTCCATCAAGTCTTACATTCTCCCTTCCCTCATCTCTGATCACAAGCCCATCGCTCTTCATTTTCAACCCTTACCAAACTTTGGCCCCCTTCCTTTTCGTTTTAATCCTTTATGGCTCCAGCATCAAGAGGTCGTGGACCTGATTGTAGCTACCCGGAATACTTGGGTTGCGGGAATGCCCATCTATATTTGGGAGCAAAATCTCTTCATGGTCAAACTTGCACTAAGAAAATGGGAAAAACGCCCCTTCTTCCCCCCTACCACTAAAAAATTGCAAATCAAAAGCAAACATGAAGAGCTGCAAATGAACCTTGAGTATAGTGAAGTCACTACCCAAAATCAGAAAGAGGAATTTACCCTTCAATGTTGTTATCAAAATGTCTTGAGAAGGGAAGAGGAGTTATGGCACTTTAAATCCCGCAATCTTTGGCTCCAAGCCAGGGATAAAAACACCAAATACTTCCATAATCAAGCCAAATATCGACAGTTTCAAAACAATGTGTCCAAAATCGCTTTGGAGGATGGCACCATTGTGACAGACTTTGTTGAAATTAAGTATGTTGCCAAATCTTATTACCAAGAGTTGTACACCCAAAAAGAAGATGCCAACCCCTCCAGCATCAATGATATGCTTGAGAACATTTCTACCAAAATCTCTAATGAAGACAATCATGATCTTAACAAACCCATTTCTGAAGCCAAAATCCTCTCAGCCATTTGGAGTCTTGGTCCAGACAAAGCCCCTGGGCCGAACTGTTTCTCTATTTCCTTCTATCAGTATTTCTGGAACTTAATAAAAAACGACCTCAAAAGAATGTTAAACTACTCCCACCAATCCTCGAGGCTGGGAGGCAACACCAATTCCTCTTTCCTTGCCTTAATCCCCGAAGAGTCCAACCCTTCTTTTCCCACTTCAAGCCCATATCTCTAAGTAACTCCTACAAAAGTTTGACCAAGATCATGGCCAATCGTCTCAAGAAATTTCTGCCCAAAATCATCTCCCCCAATCAAGGCGGATTTATGCAAGAGAGACATATTGTTGACAACATCATGCTAGTCCAGGAAGCCATCCACTCCAGCGTTCAACCCAAAGGAAAAGGTATGTTAATCAAATTAGACATGGCTAACGCTTTTGATCATGTGCGCCATAGTTTTCTTTTTCATGTGATGGATATGTTCGGCTTCAGCTCCTCCTTTATCCGGTGGGTTGTTGCTTGTATCAGGAATCCTTGCTATTCATCATTTTTGTTGAATCTTTAAGCAGGAAACTTGAACATGAGAGAGAGCTCAGGAACCTTCCAGGGCTGCAAATCTCAAGGGGCGTCAAGAACATGAATCATTCCTAGTTCGTTGATGACACTTTATTGCTTGGGGGAGCTTCTACCATTATTGCTTCTCGTTTCAAATCTTCGTTGGATTCCTTTCTCAATGCCTCTAGTGGAGCGGTGAATGAAAAGAAAAGTCAAGTTTTCGGTGTTGATATTATGGTAGCTGCGGGAGGTATTTACCTCCATGTGTAAACCTGACGAGAATAGAATACTCTGGGAAGCAAGAAGAAACCCTAATGAGTTGGCTAATAACCCTAGACGACTTGTCGACTCAAGAAGATAATTTGTATTAGGTTATTAGCCTCCAAGAGAAGAAGTCGGCCAGAAGAATTAATATATACTGAGCAGACAGATACCTAGAATGAGAAGTCGGCCCAGGCAATTAGCCAGAATTAGTATAAATACAGGAGGCCAGTTCTCATTCTGGCAGTCAGTCTCAGAATTGCAGAGCAGCTACTTGTGCGCACTGCAGTGCCCAGTTTTGTGCACAGGTTTGAGGAGAGCTGTCGGTGCAGCTGCTACAGCTAGCAGTTACATTTTGGCTTGGAATATCTCTCGGCTAGGGTTTGGACTATCTGATCAGCTCTTGTTGGTCCGCTATCCTTGGGGAAAGGTGCGCTACCCTTTGTTTGGCTATCTAGCCTAGGGTTTGCTTCCGGAGTGATTCTCTGTCAAGGTTAAGGTGCTCGGAGGGTGGCTTCGGCCTATGGTTGGGTGACAATAGTGATATTGTCTATGGTAAAACGAGCACATCCATTATATTCTAACAGGTTATGGGCCCACACCTCCTTCATTCAGTCTAACCATTGGAAGGAAACATAGTCGTAAGGATATTGAGCTCGTTGAAGAACTACCGCTAGGGTTTCTAGCAGGAGCAGTCACCATAGCACTGCAGCTAGGGTTACTAGCAGGTGCAGTTGCAGAAACCCTAATCCTCTCGTTGAGGCACCTTAAATGAAGGGATTGACCTAATCTCTGAACAGATCAGTGCGCCTTAGCCTAGCGCATCTCCTGGTACTCTCAGCAAGCCAAGACGTGAAGTTTGAGTTTTTGGTCAAATCTAGGGTTGACCAAGTCAAAGCAGCCATGACTTTATGAAGTCAGAGAACAAGTTAGATGGAGCTTCTAACTTTAGAGCGTGGAAGACAAGGATTGACCTCATCCTTGCCAAAAATAAAGTGTTGGATATTGTGAAAGGAAAGATCATGGAACCAGAAGTTTGAAGAAGGAAAAGAGAAGGAACCGCAGAACGTTGCAGTTATGGAGAAGTTCAAAAATGGTGACATCAATGCCATGAGTATCATAGTGGACTCTATAAAAGACCATTTGATACCCTACATCTCCCATCTTGACTCATCGAAGAAGATGTATGATGCCCTAACAAATCTCCTCTCGGTCAGAAACATTGGACAAGTTATGAGTCTGAAGAATGAGCTCCGTGACATGAAGTTGAATGATGAGGACAGCATAACATCATATTTTGTGAGAATCTCTCAATTAAGAGATCAACTACAAGCTATTGAAGAGATCATCTCAAAGAAGGAATTGGTAAACATAGTACTCAATGGTCTTCCCAAGACATGGGATGCATTTGCCGCAAGCATGAACACAAGGAAGGAGTATCCTACATTTGAAGAACTTTGGACTTGTTGTGCTCAAGAAGAATCTAGGATCAGTGCAAAAGAGAAACCCCAAAAGAAGTACGATGTTCTCAAGAAGAATCTAGGATCGCAAAGAAAACCTCTAAAAGTAATGATGATCAAGCCTTCACAACAAGATTCAAGAATTCCAGAAACAAAAGGAAGTTTGGCTCTGGCGATGGAAGACAAACCAAGAGAAAGATATTTCAAAATACAATGCTTCAACTGGCCGAAAAGTATGTCACTACAAGAATCATTGTCCCGAAAGCTAAAGAAAGGAAGGAGAAACACGAAACATCGGGCCTGTCAAGAAAAGGAACCTACAAAGAAGACCCAAGTGATAAGCAGGATGAAAGAGACTTCTTCTTCTGAAGGTAACAATACTCTTCTTAGTTCTTGTACATATCTTGTTTGCATCGTCTCTGTATATATCTTGTATATCTATCTCTTGGAAGATAATGTGTTCCAAGAAGAACTATACCTATAGAAGAACAACAAGATAAGGATTGCTATCATTATACAAGTTAGATAATACACATGAAAGGATGAAATACATCAAACAAATCATGTGGAAGCTATTACAAAATAAGCCGAAATCAGGATCAATCCTGAAGAGACTTAGAAGAAGCAAAGACAGAAAGAAATTGGAGAAAGACTTATAACAGTTTGCAAAAGTGAATAAGGATGCAGACGAAAGCGTGGACTCTGTTAGACGGAGGGAGCCGACTATATGCACTCATACATGAAGCAAGGATTAGGAGGGAGCTAATCCTATGATCCATTGAAGATGATGAAGTATATATCCATGATAGTAGCCATGAAAGACAGTACGTGTTCAATTCAACCTTAGAAGAAGTCTTCTTCGAAGAGAAGCCTTAAAAGTATCCCTGGTTGTCCATCCACATCCATGACCCTATGATGAAAGAAAGAAGTGGAATCTTTAGGGCATGAAATCTATAAGGAACTCCATGGACCCAAGAGCTAAAGAAAAACATGAAGAAGAATATGAAGATTCCAAGAAAGAAGAGAAGCTTGAACAACCAGTCATTGTATCGAGAATCACAAGATTACGAGCCTGATATGAAAGCAATCAAGCAGAACTGAAAGTTGTGATGAAGAACAGTGTATGGAAGACTTATGAATGAAAGCATTGCAAGATCCAGAACTAGAGGTTCTCCCAGATGGAGGGAGAAGACTATGATGATTACTCATTCCGATAAACCAGACATACCTCTACATGAGTCATTATATCATCAATGGGTTGGAATTCTACATCAGATGAATGCAAAGAATGTTCTCCAGAGAAATTGAATAAAGAGCGTATGAAGAGCAACCTCAAGATCTTGAGGCATACCAGAAAGTGACCCTTATATGCAGATGGAAGAAGATAACTTCCAGTGCACAGCAGAAGCATGGTGAAGATTCTCTATAACAGAGATATTATATCAGAATGATTACTCAGAAAGATCAGGATGATAGATTGCCAATCCATGACAAAGATCTCATGATGACAGAAGAAGTGCCACATGGATATGTTCCAGTTTTCCAAACAATGATATACTTTATTGATCAGAGCTACATGAAGCCTTCAAAGAAGACTAGTGTTCCAGACCGAAGTACATTTGAAATCAAGCATTACATTATCCGTGATGAAGTCCAGAAAGGAGAAAGTGGTTCTCCAATACATATCTCAACAGATGAGCAGATAAGCAGACATTTTGGTAAAGCTTCTATCCAAGATGAAAGAGTTTGCGTACTCAAGCTAGAGCTCGTGGAGACGACTTCCTTATTGAAAAAGGAAGATATGACTCCCAGGTTGGGAGGGAGCACTGAAAATATTGTTGAGGACATTCATCTTCAAAGATTGAAAAATAGTCTAGCTTGGACAGATTCTTTCCTGTTCGGAAAGTGGATTGAGATTTCTGACGGACAACGATTTCCCATTGTGGTTAACATGGGAAATGGTCCAGATTGTTGATGTACCATAGACGACTTCCCATTGTGGTTAACATGGGGAGTGGTCTAGGGCAGTCTCTCTTCTTGAGGGTTACTCAAGAAGACTGGCCCGCCTCGTCGGACAACAATTTCTCATTGTGGTTAACATGAGGAATGGTCTATTTTGGAGGTTGGTACAGGACAGTCTTTTCCTCGTGTGGTTAACAGAAGAAATGGTCCGGACAATCATTCCTTAGGGTGTATTCATTCTCTCCAGGTTGCACTTTGTTTAGTGTCGGAGGAATGGCCCAGGGTGGGGAATGGTCCAAGCTCAACAATCAAGGACAAACATTCCTTAGGCAGATTCATTCTCTCCAGGTTACACTTTGTTTAGTGCCGGAGGAATGGCCCAGGGTGAGGAATGGTCCAGGTTCAAAAATCAGAACAATCATTCTTCCTTGTTTGAGAAGAATAAGGCAGATAGCCCATCATTGATGTTCTACTTTGAGGGCAGATATTATTTCAGATCTCACAGATGTCAGTGAAAGATTGGCCTAGATGATTCAGTTTATATCATAACATTGTTTCTGTGCAGGTTGATATCAGATGATTGTTATGAAGACTGTATGATAGTAGATGAATACTACTGTGGTGGATGTGTTCCACTGTTCGTGACTATACGTTACTGATCAAGTACTTGTTTGCTACTTGGTGTGGTAGTGTACCACTGGATTGTAGTTATGTACTACTATGGATAGACACAATTGTGTTCTATTTTGTTCCGATTACCTTGAAAACTATTAGCAGTTTGGTAAATGATTATCAGCCAGATAAATGATTAAAGGACAGAGATTTCCCAGACGGAAAATGGTTTAGAACATCTACTCTTCTAGGACATATGTCCAGATTAGAAGAATGGCTCTTGTATCACTCTGTGGTGTGAGTGACTTATCCAGCATCATGTCTGATTACTCAGTTGGAGTATGGTTTCGAGAGATGATGCAGTTGATGACACCGATGGTGATGATGATGCTCATGATCTAGTCATGAGATAGTCTAGACGACTATGTTGATGCTACCGGGTGAATGGTATGTTTTGTGCTCAATACCATTACCTGTAATACCTCCCTAGCTAGGAGGGAGTGTTGATATTATGGTAGCTGTGGGAGGTAATTACCTCCACGTGTAAACTTGACGAGAATAGAATACTCCAGGAAGCAAGAAGAAACCCTAATGAGTTGGCTAATAACCCTAGAAGACTTGTCGGCTCAAGAAGATAATTTGTATTAGGTTATTAGCCTCCAAGAGAAGAAGTCGGCCAGAAGAATTAATATATACTGAACAGACAGATACCCAGAATGAGCAGTCGGCCCAGGCAGTTAGCCAGAATTAGTATAAATATAGGAGGCCAGTTCTCATTCTGGCAGTCAGTCTCAGAATTGTAGAGCAGCTACTTGTGCGCACTGCAGTGCCCAGTTTTGTGCGCAAGTTTGAGAAGAGTTGTCGGTGCAGCTGCTGCAGCTAGCAGTTACGTTTTGGCTTGGGATATCTCTTGGCTAGGGTTTGGACTATCTGATCAACTCTTGTTGGTGTGCTATCCTTGGGGAAAGGTGCGCTACTTTGCTTCCGAAGTGATTCTCTGTCAAGGTTAAGGTGCTCGGAGGGTGGCTTCGGCCTATGGTTGGGTGACAATAGTGATATTGTCTATGGTAAAACGAGCACATCCATTATATTCTAACATTCAGGTGGCATACTTCTCCGAGACTCATGCGTGCCATAGCCCAGATTTCTCATTTCCTGCTTGTTGAAAATTGGACCTCCTTTAGATATTTGGGCATCCCGATCACTCTCAAGCAATGTTGCATAGAGCGGGAGCGGAGCGAGAGCGTCGGGAGCGTCATTTTCCAAAAATCCTTGGGAGCGGAGCGTCCAGGGAGCGTCTATTATATATATATATATTACGTTTATATTCAACAAAAAAATGCATAAAGACAAATTAGTTGCAAAATATATGAAAACATGCATATTTGTGCTTGTAAATGAATACTACATTATTATGAAGTTCGAAATGCCATCCATAGTATATTAATGATTATAATGAAACTTTGAAAGAAAGCATTACGAATAAACAAGCAAGAACATTTAAATGACAAGTAATGTTCCACCATCGCTTATATTGGGATACACATCATTAGTATCATCCTTCATCCTTTGCCTCTTGTCTTGTCTTTGCTTATACCTCGATCCTCTAGGGACATTAGTCAACACCACCCAATTTTGATGAAACTACCTAATCCTAGCCTTAAAATATGGTAGAAAAATCTTAACATGCCTAATCAATGATTCTGGTTTGAGTGAAGGGTACATTTTTGCTAAGGCCATGACAAAGGAGTTTAACAATCAACACCACCAACATTGAGGTACATAGAGGGCTTGGTGGTCTTGATTAAATGACAGTTCCATACCCTCATACCTGATAGAATCCAATGGAAACTTTGTAATCTTGCCAATCTTGAATTCCTGAAAACCGTTAAGTCTGCTAAATTTTGAATGGGACATGTTATCCACCAGTTTGCACAAGCTGGATTTCTTGAAGAGCCACCAGAGAATGAGCAATCAATGCTCATATATACAGATTTCAGTGATTCAGCAGGCCTTAAAAGGGCCACTTTTTCTGCATTTCCACTATTGTAATAAATGTTCTAAGTATGAGATATTGTAAAAGGCTATTGGCTACCCTTGATCTAGGAGTGGGCACATACTCCGGAGTGTTTTTTTTTACTTGTTAATTATTTTTTTTGCTTGCTTTAGTGAGCTTCTGCTTGCCTTAGTGAGCGATTAAATAATTTCTAAGTTTTTTCACTCAGAAAAAAGACTTGCTCCAAAGCCGAAGTATGTGTTGACAAGCAGGTCTCGGCATGAAAATCCAATGTCTAGTGTCAGAATGTATATAAGCTCATACTAGAACATAGTGTCTGAGTTATTTGGAAATTGCGGCTAAGTCTAATAGGTTTTTTTAAAGTTTTTAGTGAATTAATTAAATTCCCGCAAAATTGGAATTTATTAATTCTAAGTCAATAAATGTAAAAATATGGCATCAAACATTATCAGATGCTATATTTATTGTCGTTTTCCAGTCCAAAGCATGATGTAAACCCCTATTTCTCATCTTTCGAGGCAAAAAAACAATTATTATCGCTAAAAAAAATCAATATTACTCTAAAAATGCAGAAAGGGGCAATTAATTGAGTTTCCTAAATTTTAGGAAAACTGGGAACATGATTTAAAGTTGTTTTTAGGTGTCCCTAGTTGACTAAACATTAAAGTGAGTCGACTAAATGAGGGGAGGTCGACCTTTTGGGTGACATGGCATTAGGAGGAGTTCCAAATAAAGGAACTCGACTCCTTTTTCCTAGGTGGCTCCTCACGCATCTCTCATATGGCCCACGCTTCCATTCACTCCCAAACCTCTTTCTTAACTCACGCTTCCACTCACCCTTCCCCCTAAATCACTCACCCACTTCCCCACACATGTCCCTCAACTCATGCGTGACTTCCACTCATTCCTACGTAACTCCTCCCTCACTCTACGTCATTCCCTTCACTCGTGCGTGATTTCTCTCCTAACTCACATCACTCCACACTTCTTCCCTACGTCACCTCCCACTCAACTCTACCTACACTCCCTCAATCCCTACGTAGACTCTCCCTCAATCTTAGTGCGCTATTCCCTCACCACTCACACTTACCCCAATCCTCCAAAACCCTAAACCTAACCCTATGCGTTGCCTACTTGGGAATCTCCACCTCCATCTCTATATAAGAGAGGTCGACCCTCCTCATTGAGAGAGTTCAGTCTTGGGCAAAAAAGCATTGTAATATTTTTCGAGTATTGGAATAAAAGTCTTTGGAGCAAATCGTGGTGTGGATATACATGTGTGGTGGCTTTGTCTAAATGCAAACGATCTATGAGGTAACTTGTATTGTTTAATGCTTTAATTTGATGATCAATTGTTAAAGCCTAATAAGGTATGTTGTCATATGATTAGGTAATAAATATCTAGGTTGATCTTTCTTGTTGCTTTTACTTACTCCATATATTCCTAAATGCATGTTATATTTTAGGTTAAATCTAACATGTTTTGGTGAGTTATGTATGTAAGGAACGCCATTAACAGTTGTTTGCAGGATTGAAGCATTTAATCGCAGGTTATCCAAGAAGGAGGATTGGCTAATGGTTGCTTCCATTGTCATCGTCCAATAGTTCATGAGAACAAGTGCCCTCTTGTCCATTATCAAGAGAACTCCATAGCCCAAGTTTTCAAGCTCAGACGAAGGCTCCAAAAATTGATAAAATTTCTCCTCCTTGCTTCTTTCTTTTGGTTGCATGCTGGTTTAGAGTAGTTTTCAAGCTTTATTTTTTACATCTAAAAGTTGCATACAAGTATTTCCTAGATCTGATTATATTTTGTCAAATTTTAAAGGTAGATCTAAGTCAAGTTTAAAGCACTTTACTTGGTCTTTTTCTTCTAAAGTTTTAAATCAAGTGGTGCTCTGTTTTAATTGTTTATTCAAGCTGTTTGGAGATCTTTAGTTTGTTGTCTTAAAACAGCAAACAAAAATCTCCAAAGGGAGCCTAAATTAGGATTGTTTAAACCCTTTAAAACCCCCAAAAGTTTCAGTTTCCTGCCTTAGAAAATTTCTGAAAAATTTTAACAAATTTTTTTATTTGTTTGAAGCTTCTTTCTATCATTTCTAACTTCATCTATTGGCTGTTCTGTTGCAGCAAGTACAGGTACAAGGGGAAATGTTGCTGAACTTTTGAAGTCTATCCCCTTCCAGGATCCTCCCGATGCTCCGGGAAGCCTTGCATTTGATCTTTTTATCATCAAGGCTTTGTAAAACACTTGATCTCTTCATATAAAGGTCAAGTGTTCCAAGAAAAAAAAAGTAATCTTATCTTGTAATAAGTTAGTGAGCCACAAAGCTCGCCTTTAGTTGTTTCCTCTGCCCCTGGGGGGAAACTGGTGTCTTCTTGTGTTTTCTTGTTTTTCGGGGTTGTTTCCAATTTCGTTGAGTTCTTTTAGTTTCTCATGCATAAACAAGATTAAAACTACCTCACATCACTTAAATCAAAGTCTTAAATTTTTTTTGCAAGTTCTAGGTTTGCTTACCTTTAGTTTCAATTTTGCAAATATTTTGGAATAAACCCCAGCTATTCAAATCTGAGTATGCAAACCCGCTATCACGCTTTAAGTGCTTCGGTGACTCAGAAAAGATTCGAATAGTGCATGCTAGTTTAATTAGGACAATCTCTACGTTGTGTTATTCATCTAAGACCTCTACCCTGGGTGGAGTGTGTTAAGTCAAGGGGAAACTTTGAGATCTAGGTTCTCTCCTTGTTGGACCTACGGCACACCCTGTCGGTAAGTCTATAAGATTGGCGAATAACGAACGAAGAGACCACATTCACTTTTGCACACAAAGAGTGGGGAACCCGACTTTAATCCCCACTTCACGGTTTCAAAACTCTTTTAATAACACCAAATCCCTTAACTAAAACACTCAAGATAAAATTAATGCGGCATTTTCATCACATCGCACTTTACTGCTTTATGTTTGGCACTGGTCTTTAAAGTTTATCTCTATATTGTTCAGTAAGTGCAAATGCTTGTCTTTATTTGATAATTCATAAAGCTCATGGTTGATGATGCAGGCAGTATCCTTTTTGGTTAAATATCATGTGGTGCTAAATTTATCTTGTGATTAAAAGTTATATTTCAAGCAATAAACTCCTAGAATAAAGTTTTCTTTCTTTCTTAGTTTAGAAAGCCTTATTTTTATTTTTATAGGGACTACCCCCCTTGGCTTCGCTAGGAGTTGGCCTAGACAGAGGAGTTGAGGATCGTGTGACAGCACCTTGACTCGAGACTTGCCCCCAAGGACACACCAAGTGGATTGAAGGTTTCTTCCACGATAACCCAGGTGTGTATTAGGACGGCAACAAGACCTAAAATTCTACTTTCTCCATATGAAGTCCAATGAGGTTGGAACCACTCTCAAACATCCTGAAACAATTAATGGTAATGTTAAAAAAATTTAAGAATTTAACATTACCATTAGGGAGTGTTGTGGTCCTTATACACACCCACAAGCGTGGAGAAGTCTCCAACCCACTTAGTGTGTCCTTGGAGACACAAACCTAAGTCTAGACCCACTGTCACCTCGATTTAGACTTCTTTCGTCTAGGCTCACTCCTAGGGAAGCCAAGGGGGATAGACCCTATAAAACTATGTGAAGTTTTGGTTAATGATCTAGGAGTTAATTAAGTAGACAATTAGGGAGACCCAACCCAATGACAAGAAAATGATGTGAAATGCAATTCTTTTAATGACAGACAAACCTTTTCTTTTACAAGACAACAAATAGACGAGTCCCTGAAGGTTATCAAAATTGAATTATTGAGATATACACTATGAAAGACTACTCTACAAGTATGAAACAAGACTATGAAATATTTATACAAAAAATATGTGAAATAACTTTACACTTTGAACAATTATGCTCAAATGAATAAAGAATACTTGAAATAAAGAATGCCCTGAAAACAAATATTCACATGAAAGGAATTTGTTGAAAAGTAAGTTGCTTGAAAAGTAAAATTGCTTGGAAAATAAATTGCTCGAAGTGAAATAGAAAGACTTGGAACGCAAATGTTGTGAAAAGTGTGTAGGTTGATTTTAGTAGATTTTTAGGTCTCTCTTGAACTTAGGGGATTAAATGTGAATTGTAGCAATCCTAAGCTATGTGACTACCCCAAGTCCTTATCCCTTCAACCAAAAGGAAGTGTTGGGTGCTCAATAAAAAGAACAACAAGGTTCTTCCCTAGCTCCACAGGTCAAATCCAAAATGTTCAGGCGCTCAACAAGGAGGACACGTAGTGTCGTGAAACCGTCCCCAACTTCAACCCCTTCGAGCCTCCCAAGTCACCCTATTTTGATGGTTAAAACAATAATGGATTGAGTGCCTAATTAATCTAGCCACACAGTCCTTTGCCCTTTCTTAGTTACCCAAGATCCACAAAGTGGAAAGGGGAGGGAATACGGGGCAGAAGGCGAGGCACCAATTTGATTACTTTGCAATAAGATGAAAACTAACTAGCCTTCACGATATTGCAAGGTTGGCAAAGCCAAGCACAACGCAAGGTGTGGGCACAATTAATTAAATGAAATAACTTGACAATAAATAGCAACAAATAACTAGCCACAATAAATTGAGTTAGCAACCTCACAACTATGGCACAATGTTGAGGACAAGCCTACCGATTTTGTGCCAAGGTGGGTAAAATAAAATAAGATGAAATGAAATAAAACAAACTAAACTAGCCACTCAACCTTCTCTTTGTAGGAGAAGTGGGGCAAACAATCTTGTGCAAAAACAGAAAATTAACTTCTAAACTAGTCTTCACGATATTGCAAGGTTGGCAAAGCCAAGCACAATGCAAGGTGTGGGCAAAATGCTAAAACTAAATTACAATTTACATATTTGGAAAGTAAAATTGAGAATGCAAGCCCAAGAGACTCTCTTGGGTTGCTTGCAATGCTTTAGAAAGTAAGAGGGTGAAGGTAGTTTGGCACCACAACTCTTGGATGCTTCCTTGAGTCTTTTGGGGCCAAAAATGAGCAACACCTCCCCTTAATCTGGCGAAAACCTACATAAAACAGCAAGCATTGCTTGCTGGAAAATGTTAAAAATGACTTGGAACAAGTTAATTTCTGTTAGTACATAAAACAAGAATTATTATGTAAAAATCTGAACATGAAAATGAAGATTAGATGGCAATATTAGAGAAGAATAATGCTTGAAAATGAATGATAAATAGCTGGAAATGAAAACAGAAAATAAAGGAAGCTTTAGATGGTTGGACAAGTGAATTTTCAGATTTGAAATCCACTCCTCCAAGCCTTTGGTAACCTACAGATATGTAAATCCTTGCTACACAGTAAAACAAGAAGGTGAGTTTATCTAAATGGCTTGCAAAATACTTTCCAAACACAATTAGAAATGACCCACAAAGACTTACAGCAATACTACCATAAATCTATCCCAAGCAAAATACTTTGCTTGGGTTTCCAAGTAGAACAATGCAAACAAGGAAATACTTAATGTAGAGGTTGATTCTCCACCAGATCCCATTGAGGAGCTTAAAAACATCATTTTGAACATGCAGTATGCCCATACAAAATAGTATGAAGCCATGAATGAACAATTTATGATCATGGAAGATCAATTGGAAATCCTGGAAGCTAATTTCACTGAGACTTACATTGAATATCCGGACCCCCATGAACTTGAGCTTAATAGTGAAAAAGATAAGGAAGTTCATAGGGAAACTTTGGATGAATACGTGGATGTGTCAGTCATTTACTTTGAGGAGGTAAAGGAATTTGAGTTTAAAAATGTGGAGTATCTAGATAATTCAAGTCCCCACCCTCCTCCCGTGGAACCAATCTCTTTGGAGAAGAACATTGACAACCTTGAGGAAAACAGTATAATGGTTCCATTGACATGTTCATTTCCGACCTGTCAGCCCAAAGAGGACTTTGTACAGAACAGTGGGAAAATGGAAGGCAACTTCGGTTTATCAATGTCATATCATTATGAGTATTGGTTGGCCTTCCACCTTGGCAGTCATGAGCAACAAAATATCAAAATTTTACGTGGCTTGTCATATTCCAATGTTTGGTTGAAGGGAAGAAGGAGCATGATTCTTGGCTGGTTCTTTCTCGCGAAAAATTCCAAGTTAATAAAACTTGGGAAGGGGTCTTCTGTGAGTCATCCTGGACAAGGATGTTTCACACACTTATGGCTTCATTCCATCTAGTGCATGGACGGTTGTAACGTATCTCTAACCCTCCTCTTGTATTTCAATTTTGTATTCTTTCATTTATTATGTGATTATGTACTTAGATGTATTTATGTATAGTTATTTCATTATGTAGATGTTGTTTACTCATTTATATATGTATGCTTTAAGAATTTAACATTACCATTAAATACTAGGGCGGGGACCTTTTTAAATAGCATTAGTAAGGCAAAATTACCCTTCTCTGCACACCAAAACACATCATTCCCCCCCCCCCCCCCCCCCCCC
>SNQJ01S0025355.1:77246-88595 GCA_010110895.2 Picea sitchensis
CTCAATAATGAAGAAGCATGAGACAATAATTACAAGCTAGCGCAAGAGATAAGTCTTCCATAAAGTATGCTTTGAGGACAAAGCATTTTTAAGGGGAAGGCAATGTTATGAACATAAATATACATATAAATAGATATTCATAAATTGTAATGATCCCAAGCCAAGGTGCTAGGAACATCACGGTTTTGAGTGTCTTTAAATCTTTTTCTGGTTGTGGTATTTCGTCAAACACTTGGATGATCTACTTGTTTACATGTGTTACTCGCAGAATGGCCTCTTGATTTGGGCCTTAGGGTTTACTGATGTGTTTATATGTGTGTTGCAGCAAATAACAAGAAGATACAATCATGGAACATACCTCAACCATATGCAATATGATAGACAAGCCAAAACATCCCAAATATGATTTTATTCATGAAATAGAGGAACCTGCTACAATGAAGATGCCGATCTTGAATGCTCAACAGATGGCTCCAAGATAGAAGTATGAGCTGCTACAAAAAGCTCCCGACAATACAAAATAAGCCTCCAAAGGCTGAATAAGAGATGAAGACCAATACCAAGGTAGATCTAGCCGTATGAAGTGCAAAAACCTTAACTGGATGATGCCACGTCCTGCTGGAATGCTGAAGCTCCTCAACCATTCGGCCTTGCTGCCAAATGTGTCCAACCACCCCAAGAAATATGCCAAACAGTAGATCGGGTGATGGAAAGAACAACCCAGGTGCCCGAATCTCCAAGATCCCTCTCAAACCCTATGGATTTGAACCACCTCCAATGTATGGTGCGCCCTCTTGGATGGTTGAAACCCTAATAGTTTGGCCTCTCTCCTAGAGACCTCCAATAGCACCACCAATCCACTAGAATGATAGATCGGGACACGACAATGAAAACCCAAGTGCTCAACTAGGCCACATACCTTCTAGATCCTTAGATCTAGCTATCCTCCAAGATATGGTGCGCCCTCCTCTTGGGAAATTGTCCCACTCTCAATACTGATGAATCCACCACCAAAACACCTCCAGAGTCCACCAAGAATAATGCTATAACACCTGCAAGGGAAACCCAATACTTGGAATTCCCCAAATCACCTCTCCTCAGCTAGGACGAATCCTCCCTCAATGAATGGTGCACCCCTCTTGCTGGAAACCCTAGTTGGTGCGCCCTCTCTCTCTCTGCCCCTGCAATTGATGTAGAATCCTCCTGCAACTGAGTAGATCTGGAACTAGAATGGTGTGGGAGAGTATTGCATCTCTGAGACCAAGCTTGGGACAAGCTAGGTGGAATCTTTCACCACTGAATCATCCTCTAGGGGTTGTTAAGTCAAAACCCTCAAAACCCCCAATGCTGGGCTCACTAGCTAAAGCCAGATATCAAAATATGATCATACATGAATGAATGAGTAGAGGCCCTTGCCTTTCCTTTATACTTTTTGCTCCCTTGTCCCTCCAAAGTGACTTTCATTTTAATAATATTTAATTAATTAATTAAATCACTTTAATTAATTAATTAACCTTTTTACCTTTGAAAAACACCTTATCTCTCCTTGTGGCTTCCTTGGCCACTGAAAGTCACTCCTCACCATCCCATCCTGTAGTGTTGCTTCTCCTGATTCCAATGAGCTATTACACTGAGAGGTTCCTCCAAGTAATGTGCCCAAAATGACCTCTTCAGTGGGGATGATGTCCCAAAGTGGGGACATTACATAAACATAATAATTAATTAATAAATAATAACTATTAATAATGAAAGGACATGTCTCAAATGACATGACTATTGGTTAAGGGCACCCCTACGTGGGTATATAAACGAACCCTCATTCTCAATTGTATCTCATCTCATCTATTCATATTTTATACATTATCCCTACATGGATTACTTTGTTATATTCCAAGTATTTTGGATAATTCTTGTGTTAGCGAACTTTGTTCGTTTCAGTATGTTGTTTTCTGGACCGAAATCCGGGGTCCATTTGTTCATATACATGCCTCTTGCCCCCAGAAAGTATGGACTGCTTTGAAAAATTAGGTCTCTGTCCTTGAATTCGAAGAGAAAGGCGAAAAAACCTATGCCGCAAAATAAATGATTCAACGAGTCTTTGATTAAAGGCTTCCAATTTTTTTCTATCCAGAAGGCCACTGCCTTCGGAGAGGGCCAGATACCTGTGAATTGGCCTATCAAACCCCTCTCAGCCAAGGCAAGGGCTTTCTTTCGAGAAGCCGAAGGAGGGAGCACTACTTTTGGCATCTTGTCCAATTTTTTGACAAATTTTGTTTGTTGGGCTTTCGAAGGTTTTACCGATGCTGCTACCATCGAGCAGAAAGCCAAAGCTTCTTCGTCAGGAGGGGGCGCAATCCCCCTCCCATCACCATCTGCCATGCAACAACCAGAGCTAGGGTTTTCCAGGGAGGGATTAAATAAAAAAAAAATTCAAGTGGGACTTTCGTTGTGATTCACATAAACTAATAGCATCCTCCCAGAATCTTCTGTTAATGTATAGGTTAGGCTGAATTAATGTTGGGCATTCAAGCTTTTACACTGCTATTTGATGTGGGATCTGCCAACAGATTTTTTATTTTTATTCCGTGTAATTGAAAATCTGCAAGAGTTGCGGCCAGTTGCTGACCCAGATCTCCTCAGAAGTTCAGCGCTCATACAAAATTTGGCACCTTGATTTGTTGTAGTAAGTGATCTAAACTCTGATTGCCTGCTACAGTCTGTTGTGATGGATGCCCAATGCTTTGGTATGACTCGTTCCAGGATGATGGCCCAAAGTACTTTGGTTTTGACTGACATTTTTTTACTTGCTTGAGACTTTCATACCCGTGTCGCTCCAAACCATCTCCTCGGAAACACTTTTCATTACAAGTCCCAGTCTGAGATGAGAACCTTTGATTCACTACCTCTCCAAACTATCTCATCTCATCCTACTTTCTTTCAAAGAGGTGTGTAGCATCTTAGACACAGTCTTTTGGTATACTCAGGCTTTTGAGCAGACTCTGATAGATCACTGCCAACACAATCACTCTCGGTATCACCACTGTTACTGCTTACCAATTTCTGTGAGGACCTAACTGGATGTTCATTTCTGTCAGCTTGAGATTGACTAGCATTATCTGAACCGAGTTGTTCAAGTTCCATTGAAACTATGTTGATGGACTCTTGCCTCAGTGCTCAGATTGTCAAATCCATAGAATAAAGTATACCGCTGTAAAAAACCTGTTGCAAATCTCCCATGAATCTCATCTCTCCTTGAGCTTTTTATAATCAGACAGCTTTAACAATAGAAGTTTTTCTCTAAATATGTGCTCCAACATCTGCAAAACATTTTTCCTTTCAGATCTGAGCGAAATAGTGTCTGTTATTAGGATAGTACCCATATTCCTCAATTTGTTGGGAATAATATTGGTGGCATCTCTGTTTTAACCAGTGTTATCAGAACTGTACCGGAACTGGCTGGTCTGATCAGTTTTGGCACATTTACGGTCCGGTCAGGGCATTTGGCTGTTTTAGGCTGGTTCGGTACTGAACTGGTGGGTTCCGTACAACACTGTATGACGCGACTAGGACCACCAAAATCCAATTTAAAAAAAACAATAAATTAAAAGATGGGTTGCCTAGTAACTAACCCTAGGGCCCTACTAATGCTATTTAAAGAGGTCCCTGCCCCCTCCATTTCACCAACCCTAGTAATTAATGGTAATATTAAATTCTTTAAGTAAAAATGGCATTCTTCTTTATCTTTTATTTTTATCCTTTTACTTAATTTTTTAACATTACCATTAATTGTTTCAGAATGTTTGAGAGTGGTTCCAACCTCATTGGACTTTATATGGAGAAAGTAGAATTTCATGTCACATTCAAAATTTTGCATAGTTAGCAGTTTTCAGGATTTCAAGATTGACAGGACTGCAACGTTTCCATTGGATTTTGTTATGTATGAGGGTATGGAACTGACATTTAATCAAGAGCACCAATATCTCTATGTACCTCGATGTCGGTGGCATTGATTGTTGAACTCTTCTGTCATGACCTGAGTACAAATGTACCCTTCACTCAAGTAAAATCACTTATTAGGCATGTTAAGCTTTTTCTATCGTATTTTAATGCTTAGAGGGTGACACTGATGATGAGGATCTTAATATAGGCAATGATTTTGATGATATGTAGTTATTTGTTGTAGCATGATTTTTTTGGACTCTAGAGGCCATTAAGAGCTTCTTTGTTGATGTATTTTGTTTAGAGATGGATTGCACTCGATGCTATTTTGGTTATATGCACTCTCACTTGCTATATACATGAGAAACTTTGCATATTTGTGTATAATGGTTTGGATTCCTCTGGATGCACATGAATATATATATATTTTTTTCAAAATTTGAATATTTTATGTATTTTTTGGTTGACTGGTTTTTTGGTTCGGTTTTTTTCTGGTTCCGGTCTAGTTCACATTTTTGGGGTCAACCAGTTTGAGGACTGATCTGGTTCTGATAACACTGGTTTTAACCTTGCTGCATACTTCATAACCAAGTCAAGCATTTCATGAAAATCGTCAAAAATGATGAATGTACCGATAGAAAAGTCATTAAATATATCAATTAATCAATCAAGTGGTAGCACCATCTCCAAGCCAAGCACATGGGTTCAAGCAAAACTGTCATAATGAAAATAATCTTCATGCATCAACTATGTACCCCTAGCTGATCAAATGCTCCATCAGTTTCATTTGGAAATCCTGTCCATTGTGATGAAAATCACAAGAGTTACCCTCACGCAATCTAAGGGGTAACAACTGGCTCCAACTTGGGGATATGTGCTCTTTGAAGAAGAGTGCGTGAGAACTCCAGAATCTTTGCTTGTCCTTGTTGAGAAGACTTTCCAAGCAAAGAAGAGAAAACCATGTGGCAGGATGGATAATATCCACATCCCTAAACACCACATACAATATCTGTATAGTCCATTACATCAATAATAGTTCAAAATTGGCTTTACAAAGATAAAAGACATAAGCCAACAATGACAAAGGAACATGAAATGAAAACTAATGCTTACTAGAGCTTATTCTTCCTATTCTAATGCTCTAAAGAGCTTATTCATCCTACCCTACACTAGCAGAGGAAGATGAGCATGTCAAGTAAAGTCATAAATCCAATGTAACCATTTGATGAATTCATTAACAACATCATCAAAGTCCTCTTCATACATTTGAGTTTTAATGGAATCACGAGGTGGCTCTTGCTCTTCAAGGGAAACATGAGAAGATTTTTCGTCCATGTGCATTTTATGTAGGACTACCATAAAATTTTCCATAATGCTTTCATACTTCTCCTCTTCATAATGAGGATCCCAATGCTTGAGAAACACTTCGATTAGACTTGCAAAGGAAGATATCTTTTTTTTACCAAGGCTTTCAAACCATTCTAATGCCTTATCCTCTAAGGTGTTAGTTTTTTAGGTCGTGAGGTGTCTCAGCTGTGCCTAAGTGTCCTAGGCCAGCTGATGGATACACCAAGGCCCGGATCAACCTTCTTATCTCAGCCTAAGTCTAACTTAGGCTTCCAACAAATTTTTTGCTTTTGAGTGGATTATGGGGCCCATGGAGAGAGGGGGCGCTCTAGTTAGTGGTTGGTGGGTCCCTAGCAAGTGGGGCGCACCTCATGAGCCTTGTGAGTGGGATGTGGGGTCCAGCCAAGGGGGGTGCACCATCTAGAAGCCTTGGAGGCTGAATTTGGCACACAATTCAAAGCAAGGAAGGTGGTTGGGAGAAAGATAAAAGGATAGGTTGAGGATGGAGTTGGACACATTCCTCATTTGTGAGTTGAGCAAGAGAGGAGCTGAAGGAGAGTGCTAGGATGAGGAAATTGTTGGCTGTGGAATAGAGCAAGAGCAGAGCTGAAGGAGAGGGCTTTGGCTTAGCCAAATCTTAAGGAAGAAGAGGCTGTACAACAAGCCATTTTCAGCAAGGAAATCAGGCCGTATCTGTTAAAATTTGAGCTTGATTTATTTCAGATCTGGATTTAGCTTCTTTTTCAACACCAATACACTTAGATCCACAAAATATTAAATAGATAGCAGCAGCAGAAAATAGATCACATCCACAAGAACACAAATTTACCCTGGGGAAACCCTCAAAAGGGAGAAAAACCCCAGCAAAAATCTTCCTTCTATTTGATTAATAAGCTTAGCAGGTTACATCAAACCCCAATGAGGTACTACAATACAAAACTTACAAAGAGAGAGAGGACGGCTAGAGACCTATGCATGTGTTGCTACCAGATCTGAACCAAGACAAGTAGATCTAACTTCTTCAGGGCTTATAAACCCTTCCTCAATGAAAACGCTAAGCAAATTCTGATCAAAACCCTTTGGATCTGAACTGACCAAATTCTACTGCCCCTGAAAAACGATTCTGCAGACTTGATTTGAGGCTTTATTGCTGCTGGTTTAGAGCTCTAATTTCAGAGCGTTCTATGGCTTTCACTTCCTCTTGAATAGGGCTATCCAATAACACTTAACGCCCCTTCAAGATCTGCTCTAAACACCAGATATAAACCCTGCAAAAATTTCGCTGGAAACCTTCAGCAGATTAGGCCGAATTCCTTGTGTGGGCTAGATCTGATTGCTGGCTGAGTATTTGTTAGAGCGTTCAATGCAGAAAGATAGAGGAGAATAAGAGATATCTTTTGAGCCCAAGATCGACCCCAATGGCTTCCTGAAACCCTTGCTATGACCTGATAAAGTAAGTCGCTCAACCTTGGATGAATGCTGAAGGTGGCGGCTAGGTTTTGCTGTGTATATTCTTGTGTGTAGAGAAATGCTTTTCTTGTCCTTATGCTTTTGGATCTGATCTCAAGTTAGGTTAAGTCGATCTTCTTGGGATCTTCAATCTTGGGTTATCCTTATCCTTTGGAAGCTTCCTTGGGTTAAGTCGAATTGCCTTCTTAGGTTATCTTTGACTTTCTAGAAGTCTTATCTTCTCCTTGGTTTAAGTCGACCCCATGAACGACTTAAGTTGTTGCTCCTAGGAGGTTCGACCCCTTATGTTTGCTCATTGACATAACTTAACTTTATAACTTAGGCTCTTAGCCTTTTAATTTAACATTACATTTGACTTTAGTCTTGTAGACTAATTACATTACAACTTTAGTAATTTAAACTAATTACATCATAAGCAAGCACATCTTAACATTAGCAAGAACAACAATTACATCTTATCCTTCTCTCTCTTCTTACATGGTCCACACCTGCTCTTTAACAACATTATTACATCAATAGAGGAAGATCTTTATAAACCATGTGGTCATCTGACACTCCCCTTGGTCACATGCTAAAGTGACACTTACTAAGAGTGGCTAGCTCCTAGAAGATCACAACATGGACTGGGAGATCATCCCACATACCAGTCTAGCTCACATGACTTGTATGTTCGTCCCGACTCTTGCTAAACTCTACCTTGACTTTTGCATTTAAGCTCACAAGGTTTGACTACCTTGACATTTGCACTAGGCTCACAAAGGTTTGGTTACCTTGCCTTTTGCACTAGGCTCACAAGGTTTTATGCATGCGTCTCCTTCATCTCTAGCCTATCACCAAACAACCCAAAAACCAAATTTCTGAGCCAAACTGCTTCCTCGCTGGCATCACTTGTCGCAATGTACTCAACTTCTGCTGTACTCTGTGCAATGGATCCCTATTTCCTGCTTGACCATGAGATCATGGCGGATCCTAAACTGAAACAGTATCTGGAAGTACTCTTCCGATCCACTGGGTTTCCTGCCCAGTCAACATCTGCATAACCATGCAGAAATAAGCCACCATTGGATGTGTACCTTAGACCATAGGTAATGGTCCCTCTGAGATATCTCAAAATATGCTTCACTGCCACCCAATGTCTCTGTCTTGGTTCAGCCATGAACTGACTCAATGCAATCACTGCATAGCATATATCTGGCCTGGTATGGATCATATACATCAATGACCCAATGAACTGCCTGTACATGGTGGGGTCCACCAAATATGAACCTGTATTTGAATCATGCAACTTCCTCATGTTTGTAATCATAGGGGTAGTCATGGATTTACAATCCATCATGCCAAACCTTTTCAATACATCTATTGTGTATTTTCCCTATGCCAGATTAATCTTGCCCCGTTTTTGCCACACTTCCAATCCCAGGAAGTAATGCATCAGACCCAAATCCTTCATTTCAAATTCCGAAATGAGCTCCCTCTTACTCCAGGTTATCAAACCTTCATCTTCGGTAAGTAAGAGATCATCCACATATAGCACTAGAATAATAGGCTGATTCCTTGTTACCTTCAAGTACAAATTTGCATCAACATTGCTTTTCTGAAAGCCCAGAACTTTTAGAAAGCCATCGATCCTTTCATACCATACTCTAGGAGCCTGTTTAAGGCCATACAATGCCTTCCCGAGCTTGCATATATGGGAGTCTTTGTCATGCAGTATGAAACCATCTGGTTGTTCCACAAAGACTTTCTATTCTATCTTTCCATTCAAAAACGCAGTCTTTACATCCATTTGATGTAATTTCCAACCAAGTACAGATGCCAAGGAAATAATAACTCGAATGGAGGTATACCTGGCTACAGGGGCAAAAATCTCGTCGTAGTCAATTCCTTCTTTCTAGGAGAAGCCTCGGGCAACAAATTTGGCTTTGTATTTTTCAACACTCCCATCTGCTGCATGTTTAATCTTGTAAATCCATTTGGAAGAGATCACTGATTTGTCCTTTGGTATGGGCACTATGTCCCAGACATTGTTCTTCAATATAGACTTGTATTCTTCAAGCATGGCGTCCTTCCACACCTGTAACCTGTCAACCTCTTCAAATGAAGAGGGCTTAGAATCGCTGATGTTGCTTACCAATGCAACATAGCCACTAAACCTGTGTGGCCTTTTACTTTCCCTGAAAGTTCCTTTAGGAGCAACAATCCTTTCTGCTTCTCGTACTGTTTCCTTGAGCCACGTTGGTTTCCTTTTGGTAGGTGGTTCCTCAAGAAATCGTTCCAAAGTCTCAACAGGTTCTAGGGGCTCATCACTTGGACCTTCATGGGGTTCCTCCCTCTGAACATCTGAATCTACATTTTCAGATAAAGGTGAAGCTGGCTGATCAACTTCTGTTTCCTGCTGAAGCTCTCTTGATTTCTTGAATGTTGCTTCTTCATGAAAAGTTACATCCCTGCTTACCTCTATCTGTCTCTGACCTGGAACATAAATCCTGTAAGCATTGGAACTTTCATTGTACCCCACAAAGAGCCCCTTCTTTCCTGAGGGTTCCATCTTTGTCCTCTTTTCCTTAGTGACATCTATATATATTGGACACCCAAAGATCCTGAGGTGTCCTACTTCCGGTTTTGACCCTGTAAAGACTTCTTTAGGAGTTTTTTCCTTCAGAATTGCATGAGGACACCTGTTCTGAATATACACAACAGTAGCTGTAGCTTCTACCCAAAGTGAATTAGGTAGATCCTGGTCAAACATCATGGCTTTTGCAGCCTCACAAATTGTCCTATTCTTCCTCTCAGCAACACCATTTTGCTGAGGGTTGTAGGTCATAGTCAATTGCCTCTTGATTCCTACTTCCTTGCTGAAATCCTCAAATTGGAGGGATTCAAATTCACCTCCATTATCTGTCCTGAGAGTTTTGATGCGTTTTCCTGTCTGATTCTCTATAAAGGCTTTGGATCCTTTAAATCTATCAAATGTCTCATTCTTTGCCTTAAGAAATTAAATCCAACATTTTCTAGAGTAATCATCAATGGATATGACATAATATAAACAACCATTGAGAGAGGGAGATGACATAGGACCACACACATCAGAATGAACAAAATCCAATATACCCTGTGTTCTATTGTCATTGCTAGGAAATGTTTTCTTTATGTTTTTACCAAGCATGCATCCTTCACATATTTCATCTTTATTAGCAGAGATAGAGGGCATGGCACTTACCATATTTTGCAGGTCTGGAAGTGCCTTGTAGTGTAGATGTCCAAGCCTCCTGTGCCACAACTCGCTGGAACTGGACGCATCATGTGCAAGTTCTTGTACAGACTGCCCTGTCACTATGTATAAGCCTTCTATGCGTGTCCCAATGGGCTCGACTGAACTCAACTAGCTACTTTTAGCCCATAAAAGTGCCTTCCTTTCCATGAAGACCACCCAATAGCTTTTGTCCTCTAGGGTTGCCATCCATAAGAGGTTCTTCTTAAGCCATGGTACAAATAATACTTCATCAATGTGAAGTATGGCTTCAGACTCTAACTGAAATGAGATGGAGCCTACACCCTCTATCCTGTAGCTCTTGTCATCCCCAAGTTCTACCTGCTCGGCAAATGATTTCCTTTTGTAATCTGAGAGAATTTCCCTGTAACCTGCCATGTGCTTTGATGCACCACTGTCAACTAGCCAAGTTTTCGGCCCTGTAATAACTGCGCTGGATAGTGCTGAGACCAAATAATATTCTCTCTTTTTCTCCTTTTCACTAGGAGAGCCCCTAAGTCACCTGACACGATGACACGGAACACAATGGACACGAAAATACGAGTGTCCGACATGTGAAATTTTGACCTCGACAACAGGACATAGAGGACACGTTTATATATATATATATCTAAAAAAATTATATATGAATTTTTTTTGAAAATTACACATACAAAAATGAAATTTAGACATAAAGATTCATATTTTGTTAGAAACTAGAAGATTTACACGATACAAAACTTTAAACATGTATGATGTAACATAAATGATTAAATCATGATTCATTATAAATTATAATTTATACTGTATACATTTTGATTCAACATTGTAACATCAATGGTGATAAAATGACAAACATTAAAGACTGAAGTTTGAACACACAAGAAATTAGAACCATTAGCTACATCTGCAACATTCTCATTAAGTCATCAAAATCAAAATGTATTACAATGATCATGATTCATATTATATAGTAGAATTTAGATAGTAATACCGAGTCAGAGTCACTAACACTATAGGTGAGAATGCCAATGGAAAATAGAAAATAGACATAGGGTAGATACTAGAACCGACACCGTAGATGGAAGAACTGTCAAGACTCAGTAGTACTTGTCCTGATCCTCCATGAAATAATTATCAATATCAGTGTCCTCACCACTGCTCTCCTCTCCATCCTCCTCCTCTATATCCAATGGAATCTGTGAATCTGCTGCTGTGGAGGATGACCCCTCAAGAGGATCACCATCATCAAAAGTGACTGGCTCTAGCACTGGATCATTGAGATCCAAGTTGGCTAATGCCAACTCAACACTGTTGTCTAAACCCATATCATCAGGAAACAC
>SNQJ01S0025355.1:88605-99295 GCA_010110895.2 Picea sitchensis
GCAAACCGAGTATCTGCAATCTTCAACAATGATAGATGTGTGTATGCTTTGTAGATTGTGAGGTCATTGGTATGGTTTTGTACAAAATTTCGGATATGGCGTGCATCCTCAATAAGACTTCCCATCCATGTCACTTCCACAACAATAGATTTAAGTGCTAAATTCAAAGAATGAACAATGCAAGGTGTCCAAAATATTTGTGGATATCTAGCTTCCACAATCATGCCAACAACCTTGCAAACAGGTGCATTGTCTGTAATAATTTGCACACAAGAAATAACACCTACATCTTCAATAACCTTAATGAACAACTCACCAATATATTGTGCATCCTTGTATTTTCCAAGAGCATCCACCGCTTTCAAGAAGACTGCTCCATTCAGGGAAGACACCATGAAGTTGATGAGTGGATGGTGTGCTGCATCTGTCCAACCATCGGAAACAATACTAACACCTATTGAGGGCCATGCTGATTTGATAGGCTGTAGGATTTTATCCACCTCATTTTTTGCCTTCACCAACAATGTGGTTTTAAGCTTCTCTGAATTAGGAGAAACATATCCGATTGGAGCCTGATCAATTAGAGCTCTACACATCTCAAGAAACAAAGGAGACCGTGCAACATTGAAGGAAATGAAGTTGGGATAGAAAAAGAAACCAATGGTAAGATCAACCTCTTCTCGCTTCTCTCGCTGAAATATCTTGTCCATTGGACCAACTACCCCCCTATTTCTTGCTTGTTGAGTAACTTGAGTTGCACTCCCACTCCCAAATTTAAAATTGCTAGATGGCTTCTTCAAGAATGGAAGAGCAACATCATTTTGGATTTTCTTGGATGCTGCTGCCACCTTTCCCAAGCCAACAACATCCTCTTTTGCCATTTCTCTTTTTTTGGATGTACTCACTGATTTACATGCTCCAAGTCCACAAGGAAGCCCCAACAAATGGCCTTTAACTCGGAAATAAGTGCTTGTAAAATCATTATGGCAAAAGCCACATGTCCACAAAACATTCCCACCCCCCCTTTGCCTTGGCCCCATCTCCTTGTTTCTTTGTAACATACTTCCACAATGGATATTTGCTGTCTTGACCTTGCTGTTTTGCTGCCTTGCTGATTTTTCCATCATTTGAAGCTTCACTTCCAGCTCCACTTGCAGAAGATGGGACACTAAAAGAGGGTACTGAAGTTGTTGGAGGAGGAGCAACACCAACATTGGGATTCTTCCCTTTCCTTTGCCCTTTTGCCGCTGTCTTTGATGATTGAGCCATCAGTTTTGTTGAAGGAGGAAGAAATATCATTGCTGTAGCAAAAAACTTGCTGTTTGGTCCTCAAATCCACTTGCAAACACTTGGAATGCACTCAAACCTGCACAAAAAACTCTTCGTTGCTCACCAAAATCGCCCACACCTTGACCTGTTGAGAAAACAATGAGAAAAAGAATGAGAAATATGCTCTTTAGAGGGCGCGGGCCTCTCGTTTCCATGACACGTGTCAGAAAATCGGGATACGATCCTAACTCGTGTCCGACACGAATTTAGGTCGTGTCACGTGTGAAGGACATGACCTAAATTCGTGTCTTCGTGTCCGACACGAATTTAGGTCGTGTCACGTGTGAAGGACATGACCTAAATTCGTGTCGGACATGAATTAGGTCGAATCCGTGTCCCCACGTCGGATTCAAGACACGAGAGGGGTTTTCAGCGAATCATGTTTCATAGGAGAGCCCTTATGCTTCTTCTTTGATTCTTCATCCTTTGCTGTGGAGGCACGATGTTTCCCTTTCCTTTCAGTCTTCTTCTTGGACCACTAATCCTTTGCAAAGTGTCCCATTTTATTACAGCTATAACATTTAATCTTAGACATATCACAACTTTTACCTCTGAACGCACCTTTTGAATTTTCCTTTTTTCTGGAAGATGGACTTCTTCTTTCCCTTGAATTTAGCTGCCAACGTTGTGTGTTCCTCTTTGGATGGCTCACTTCTTGTGGCCATGCGACTCTCCTCCTTTAAGCAATCATGCCATAACCTTTCAAATGTGGGCTGGATCTCTCGAGTCTCTACCACTAACGCTGGATAAGAATGTCTCCCATGAAGAGGGAAGACCATCAAATATAGCCTGCACTAAGTCATCATCATCAACAGTGACACCTGTAACCAATAATTGATCCCTGATTTGTGCTATCCTGGAACAGAATGAAGCCACTGATTCACCTCTCTCCATCTTCAAATACTTAAGCTTGTGCTTAAGCGTCATTTTCTGACTGGGTGCCTATTTCTCATACAAGTTCACCAAGGTATCCATGCATTCCTTGGCAGTCATCAATGAAGTCATAGTTGGCATGATGCTATCTTTGACTGAGTCAAAGATGATTCGCTTAGCCTTGGCCTGGTTCTTCCTGAAGGCCGCTCTCCTTGCATTTGAGGTGGGTTCTTCCACCACAGAAGTCACATACTGATCTAGATCATGTTCCTGCAGTATATTCATCACCCAGATCTTCCATACATTGAAAGTGGAAGCTCCCTCTAGCCTATCCTCGGCCCTAACAGAAATAGATGAGGATGCCATGAGATTTATGCTATGCACTGATCAAGCTCTTCCCGGATCTATATGTGCCTTGTTGCTGCAATCGACAAGCTCCTTACACCCTTTGCTTTGATACCATGTTAAAATTTGAGCTTGATTTATTTCAGATCTGGATTTAGCTTCTTTTTCAACACCAATACACTTAGATCCACAAAATATTAAACAGATAGCAGCAGCAGAAAATAGATCGCACCCACAAGAACACAAATTTACCTTGGGGAAACCCTCAAAAGGGACAAAAACCCTAGCAAAAATCTTCCTTCTATTTGATTAATAAGCTTAGCAGGTTACATCAAACCCCAATGGGGTGCTACAGTACAAAAATTACAAGAGAGAGAGGAAGGCTAGAGACCTATGCATGTGCTGCTACTAGATCTGAACCAAGACTAGTAGATCTAACATCTTCAGGGCTTATAAACCCTTCCTCAATGAAAACGCTAAGCAAATTTTGATCAAAACCCTTTGGATCTGGACTGACTGAATTCTACAGCCCCTGAAAAACAATTCTGAAGACTTGATTTGAGGCTTTATTGCTGTTGGTTTAGAGCTCTAATTTCAGAGTGTTCTATGGCTTTCACTTCCTCTTGAATAGGGCTACTCAATAACACTTAATGCCCCTTCAAGATCTGCTCTAAACACCAGATATAAACCCTGCAAAAATTTTGCTGGAAACCTTCAACAGATTAGGCGGAATTCCTTGTGTGGGATAAATCTGATTGCTGGCTGAGTATTTGTTAGAGTGTCCAATCCATAAAGATAGAGGAGAATAAGATCTATCTTTTGAGCCCAAGATCGACCCTAATGGCTTCCTGAAACCCTTGCTATGACCTGATAAAGTAAGTCGCTCAACCTTGGATGAATGCTGAAGGTGGCGGCTAGGTTTTGCTGTGTATATTCTTGTGTGTAGTGAAATGCTTCTCTTGTTCTTCTTATGCTTTTGGATCTGATCTCAAGTTAGGTTAAGTCAATCTTCTTGGGATCTTCAATCTTGGGTTATCCTTATCCTTTGGAAGCTTCCTTGGGTTAAGTCGAATTGACTTCTTAGGTTATCTTTGATTTTCTAGAAGTCTTATCTTCTCATTGGGTTAAGTCGACCTCATGAACGACTAAAGTGGTTGCTCCTAGGAGGTTTGACCCCTTCTTATGTTTGCTCATTGACATAACTTAACTTTATAACTTTACAACTTAGGCTTTTAGCCTTTTAATTTAACATTACATTTGACTTTAGTCTTGTAGACTAATTACATTACAACTTTAGTCATTTATACTAATTACATCATAAGCAAGCACATCTTAACATTAGCAAGCACAACAATTACATCTTATCCTTCTCTCTCTTCTTACATGGTCCACACCTGCTCTTTAACAACATTATTACATGAATAGAGGAAGATCTTTATAAACCATGTGGTCATTTGACACTCCCCTTGGTCACATGCTAAAGTGACACTTACTAAGAGTGGCCAGCTCCTAGAAGATCACAACATGGACTAGGAGGTCATCCCACATACCAGTCTAGCTCACAGGACTTGTATGTTTGTCCTGACTCTTGCTAAACTCTACCTTGACTTTTGCATTTAAGCTCACAAGGTTTGACTACCTTGACTTTTGCACTGGGCTCACAAAGGTTTGGTTACCTTGCCTTTTGCACTAGGCTCACAAGGTTTTATGCATGCATCTCCTATGTCCTGACTCTTGTCTTGGCTTCACAAGGTTTGTACGTTCACCTTGACTCTTGCCTTGACTAACAAGATTGGTTGATTCTCCAAATCTCCCTAGCTAGCCTCAGGGTGGCCCACTGCCTCTCATTGGAGAATATCTCATGATGCTGCTATTTTCAACAGTATCAAAAGCCGTACAAGATTGAACCAGAGGGCCATTTCAGGCCTAATTTTTATCAGCAGCAGAGACAAAAAATCAGGGGCCCTTGTTGGCCGAATTACTGAGAAAAGGGGGGGGTTAAGAAGGAGGTCATATAGGCTGTAAAGTACAGGGCCGTACATGCCGTACTCTACAGGATCTGGACTGAGCCAAACTGCTGTAAATTCAGCTAAGTTTCTGCTGTAAGAAATTTGTATTTTTTCTGCTGTAACTTGCCATTTCACTGAAGCCAATAAAGCACCTCCTTTGATGGTTTTCCCCACACTGGGGTTTCCAAGGTATTTCACCTGTCGTCTAATTTTATGCTTGGTTCTGTGAATGCTTCTGCTATGTATTTAGGTTGAATAACTCAACTGTAGGTTAGTTTGCATAATTATCAGATCTATCTGCAAGTGTAATTTCTGTGTTAAGAGTTAATTATTGGCATTAACTGTTAGTTGCCGAGTTATAAAAATCAACATGGTATCAGAGCACAACCTTTGAGTACAGGACAACCAAGGTACTTGCTGTGCAAACCAAAAAGGTAAATCAACTTTACCTTTACCAAAAAGGTAAAGTGGGACATAAGACCAGATAGTGTGGGTGAAATAGGGCAACAGACTCAAATGGCCAAGTGCAGGCTTAAGGGTTGAGGGCAGGTTGGATGGAGCCTCAAATTTCTGTCCTTGGAGGGAGTGTATCAACTTGGTGCTGGGGGAGAATGGGCTGCTGGAAATTGCTGAAGGCAAAGTGGCATCCCCAACTGATCCAGTACAGCTAACAACCCATACCAAGAAGAATGTCAAGGTCAAAAGGATACTTGTGGATGGTGTCAATAGTCAAAGACCACATCATTCCACATTTGTCTGGTAAGAAGACAACGAAGGACATGTGGAAGGCCCTGGTAAAGCTATACCAGTCTGACAAATAGAGCATGAAGATGTTGCTCAGAGATAAGTTGAGAAGCACGAAGATGGCCAAGGGAGAGTCGGTGCCACTTACCTCACAAATTTCACTCAGATATGAGATGAACTTGCAGTAGTGGGAGAGACTGTGGATGAGACCGAGTTGGTGAGGACAACCTTGAATGACTTCCCCAAGCAGTGGGACGTGTTTGTCTGAGGGGTGGTTGCATGGGAGAAACTCCCTGATTGGGAGAGGTTGTGGGATGATTTCACCCAGGAGGAGCTGCGAGTGGATGCATCTCAGGCTAGTCAGCCGAAGAGTGAGGAGGAGAATGTGGCTCTTCATGCAAAGAAGCGTGAGGTTCTAGGGACATGGGCAAAGTGAGATGCTTTGCATGTCACAAGACTGACCACTATGCCAACAAGTGTCCCAAGAAGAAGAAGAAGAAAGAGTCGGAGGTAGCAACTACAACATCTACTGAGATGGATGGGCTTGCAGAGAAATTTGATTACGGTTTTTCTCTGGTTGCCACTCTTTTGTACCAACAACAGATTGGCTGAGTTTGAGGATAGTGGGGCATGGTTTGTGGACAGTGGGTCATCTCGCCATATGACGAGAATGAGGTCAGTGTTCCTTAGTGTTTCGTAGACGGGCTCAGACTTCCATGTGAAGAGTGGGGCACGCACTAGGCATGCAGTAAAGGGGATTGGATATGTCAGATTCCAGCTAGAGTCAGGAGTGTCTATGGAGGTGGATGAGGTGATGTATGTGCCAGAGCTGAAGGTTAACTTGCTCTCTATATCAACTCTGGAGGATATGGGGTATGAAGTGATGTTCGCTGATGGATAGGTGCTCATACGGATAGAGGGAGCGGCCTTGGATGCAGCAGTGAGGCTTGGCATCGGGCAAGGTATGGATGTATAGGGTGCTGGGACAACCTGTAGGTGGGTCTAGGGGGATCATGGATCAGAGATCAGTGTCGAAGAAAGTCAGTTGGTATGACTTGACATTAATGGATGAGCAGAGCAACATACCAGATCAGAGTGCAGTAGAAGTAGCAGGTGGATCTTCCGGTTTAGATGGAGCAGCTACAGTAGCAACAACAGATTTGATTAGATCAGAGATTGATCCTAGTGGAGACACCTCCCTTGCTAAGAGGGAGTGTTAGTTTTTTAGCTCGTGAAGTGTCTCAGCTGTGCCTAAGTGTCCTAGACCAGCTGATGGACACACCAAGGCCCAGATCAGCTTTCTTATCTCAGCCTAAAGTCTAACTTAGGCTTGCAGCAAATTTTTTACTTTTGAGTGGATTGTGGGGCCCATGGAGAGAGGGGGTGCTCTAGTTAGTGGTTGGTGGGTCCCTAGCATGTGGGGCACACCTCACGAGCCTTGTGAGTGGGCTGTGGGGTCCAGCCAATGGGGGCGCACCATCTAGAAGCCTTGGAGGCTGAATTTGGTGCACAATTCAAAGCAAGGAAGGTGGTTGGGAGAAAGATAAAAGGATAGGCTGAGGGTGGAGTTGGATACATTCCGTGAATTGAGCAAGAGAGGAGCTGAAGGAGAGTGCCAGGCTGAGGCAATTGTTGGCTGTGGAATAGGGCAAGAGCAGAGCTGAAGGAGAGGGCTTTGGCTGAGCCAAATCTTCAGGAAGAAGAGGCCGTACAACAAGCCATTTTCAGCAAGGAAATCCAGCTGTATCAGAGGTCGTACAACAGCAAACCATAGGGCCATTTCAGGCCAAATTTTTATCAGCAGCAGAGGCAAAAAATCAGGGGCCCTTGCTGGCCGAATTCCAGAGAAAAAGGGGGGCTGAGAAGGAGGCCATACAAGCTGTAAAGTACAGGGCTGTACAGCCTCAACTTTGCTGAGCCAAACTGTTGTAAATTTAGCTAAGTTTCTGCAGTAAGAAATTTGTATTTTTTCTGCTGTAACTTGCCATTCCACTGAAGCCAATAAAACACCTCCTTCGCTGGTTTTCTCCACACTGGAGTTTCCAGGGTATTTTGTGTGTTGTCTAATTTTTATGCTTGGTTCTGTGAATGCTTCCGCTATGTATTTAGGTTGAATAACTCAGCTGTAGGTTAGTTTGCATAATTGTCAGATTTATATCAGCAAGTGTAATTTCTGTTTTAAGAGTTAATTATTGGCATTAACCTCTAGTTGCTGAGTTATAAAATTCAACATAAGATACATGCAAACATTTTTATCATAACATCTTCATGAACATCAAAATCTGCAATAACTTTCATGAAGGATGTGACATGAAACATAACTAAACCATACCCATACAAATCTGCAATATGATCTTGTCAATCTAGATGAGGGTCCTCATTTGGAAACCTGAGATGCTTAAGAAATCAAATGGAGCATAGAATTCGACCAACCATGGAGGCAATGCCATGCTTCTTCAATATGATAAATTGGATCTGAAAAATGCATGCATACCTCAAAAATGTGGAGTCGCCAAGATTAGCCTTCAAATTGCATTCAAAATTGATAGATGTGCTCACCTCTACACCCAACAAATCTTCAAAATTTGCAAGGAAAATGGTTCTTGTTGAGAAGTGTAACTCAAAATGTCTTCTTCCATGTGGTGACGTCCTAGCATGGTGGGGGACAATGAAACTAGCCAAGTTGATGGGTTAAATCTCCTTCCTAAAGTTTTACTTAGGAAAAAGTACATTAGATGTGTTATATTCTTTTGTTGACTTTATGAGCACCTTTTCTAAGGTTAAAGAGAAAAATAATTTAAGTGATTGGTCTTTTAATCTTGACCATTGATCATCTTAAGTGAGTGGAGGGTTAATCCTAGCCCTTGATCTCATTGAGATGTTAGGGTTTATCTTGTTCATGGAGAAAAATGATATCGACTAGGTGGCTGGGCGTATGTATTATTCATTGAGAGATGGCGAATTTCTGCTAGATGGAGAGATTTGATTGAGGGTTTGCTAGAAGAAAATTGCACAGAAGACAGAGGAGACATTTTGCATGTGGATCGACTGGTTTTCCTTGACATTTGTAGAGGCCGTACTTCAGATCTGTGTGAGGGTTGTACATGTGACGCAAAGGGCTGTACGCACTGCGTAGATGCCGTGTTTTTCTGGGCCGTTTTTTTGTTGTTGAGGTCGATTGGATTGGGAGAGGGCTGTACAGATTTTCAGGGAGAAATTGCTGGGGTTTCTCTCAGTTTATTGGCTGGATCGATTTGTCTTGTAAGAGATCTCTATATTTTCTGCTGCATAATAAAATCCACAAACTAAAGAACTGGTTTTCCCACATTGGGTTTTTCCAGGGGTTATTTTACCCAAAAATATTTGTCTCTCATGTGATGTGATTGCTGTTATCTTCTTCATTGTTCCTTAGTTTATTTCTGCTGTGCGATTTTAGTTTTGTGAAGAAACCTTGCTGTAACTGATAAATAACAATTTCAGAATTTTTTTATGTGCTAAATAAATTTCTGAGTGATAAATTGTTGAAGTTTTTTGGTTCATTTTGATGGGTTTTAGTGGATTCATATGGTATCAGAGCCGTCTTGTTGAAGTAACAGCATCATCGTGTTGGTTAAAGGAGATCGATTTCATATCTAAGCACAAAATCAGTTGGTAAGGCAGCGTTAGGATTTGGAAAAAAGACACTTTCAGAAATGGCCATGACATTGAGAGTGGAGGATAGACTTCAAGGTGCTCAAAACTTCTCCACCTGGAAAGAGAGGGTTACCAGGATCTTGGATGTCAATGATATCCTTGAACATGTTGATGATAAAACAACAGCTCCTACAGATGCAATGTTGTTGGTAGCCTGGATTCTGGAAGAAGGGTGAAGTGAAGGCTATGAGCATAATCCTTGATGGGGTAAAGGATCACATAATCGCACACATTTTAGGGAAAATGTTTGCTAAAGACATGTGGACTGCCTTGGGTAGCCTCTATCAGAATAAGAATGAAAACAAGATCACGGTGCTTTGGGAAAGGATGCGAGGTACCAAGATCAGGGATGAGCTTGTGGCAGTTGGCTCAAAGACAAAGGATTTCGAGTTAGTACGTATAGCCTTGAATGTATTTTCAAAGTCATGGGACACATTTGTGCGTGGAATAGTAGCTCGGGAGAAGCTCCGTGACTGGCAACGCTTATGGAATGATTTTGTGCGGGAGGAGATTCACCTTGGTCAGGCGAATGGTACATCTACATCACCTCAGATTGTGGATGAGGAAGCTTTGGCTCTTGCAAGCAAAAGCAAGGGAAAGTCTAAGAAGAAGGGTTCCGAGAGTGGAGCTGGAGGGAAGAAGAAAAACATTGACTTCTCCAAAGTCAAGTGTTTTCAGTGTCACACGTTTGGACACTTTGCCTCATAGTGTCCGGAAAAGAAAACGAGTAAGCCACAGATAGCAACCTCTGCAGGAGTAGAGGGATTTTGCAAAAGCTTTGAGGAGGATTTCTGCCTTATTGCATGTATGTCGAGCTTAGCTATCACAAGTGTTTGGTATGTTGATAGTGGTGCTTCTTGTCATATGAATGGGCGCAAGGATTTCTTAAGTAGTTTGCAGGAGGGAGGCAAGAATCTTCACATTGAGCTAGGAAATGATGCGCGCTATAAGGTGCAAGGCATAGGCACAATGTCATTTCAGAGGGAGTCGGGTAAACCACTCTGTTTTGCTGACGTATTGTATGTTCATGATCTTACCAAGAACCTCATTTTAGTTTCGACCCTGGAGGATAAAGGGTTTGAGGTGACCTTCCATGGACAAAAGTGTTAATATTATGGTAGCTGCGGGAGGTATTTACCTCCACGTGTGAACCTGATGAGAATAGAAGACTCCGTGAAGCAAGAGAAACCCTAATGAGTTGGCTAATAACCCTAGAAGCCTTGTCGGCCCAAGAAGATAATTTATATTAGGCTATTAGCCTCCAAGAGAAGAAGTCGGCCAGAAATAATAATAATATACTGAACAAACACTTATCCAGAAGGAGAAGTCAGCCCCAACAAAACTGGCAGGACTAGTATAAATACAGGGCGCCAGTTCTCTTTTGAAGCATCTCAGAATTGCAGTTTTGCAGTTTGGTGCGCACTGCAGTTGCAGTCTTGTGCGCAGGTTTGGAGGAAGAGCTGGTGCAGCTGCAACAACAACAAGTTTTTCAGTATTGGCTTGGACTATCTAGTGGTGAGGGTTTGGACTATTTGATCAACTTTTTGTGATGCGCTATCCTTAGGGAATGATGCGCTACCCTTTGTTTGGCTATCTAGCCTAGGGTTTGCTTCCGGAGGAATTCTCAGTCAAGGTTAAGGTGCTCGGAGGGAGGCTTCGGCCTATGGTTGGGTGACGAAGGTATCGTCAATGGTAAA
>SNQJ01S0025355.1:102325-140820 GCA_010110895.2 Picea sitchensis
TTATTGGCTTTCACCAAAGCCTTCTCCTCCTGTTGCCAAATAACTGCCTGGTGCTCAAGATAGTAAGGCAACGAGGCCCACCCTAGCTTCCATGGTCAGCCCTAACAGTAAGAGTACTTCCCGGAGAGGACACCCACCTGGAGCGCCATGGGACAGTCCCCTGCCACTACCCTCCGTTGTTTTCCTCAAACCCGTTTTAGATGGTGGAGATGCTGGTCTAAGGTACCCTAAAATAGTCTATTAAGTATATATAACAGTTAGGTAGACTTTTAGGTGATTACAAGAGTGTTTTAAAAGTTTTAAAGAACTTTAAAAGTGCAAAATAATGAGATGGCCGAAACTGAACTTGCTCAAAAATGTGTTGCTTAAGCTTTAACAATGAAGTACACCAACACATAAGAAGCAAATGAAGATAAATGGCTGAAAGAGATAGATAAATTTATCACATGCACATCATATTAGTTGATTAGATACCATAGATCCAATGGCAAGAACAACTTGCCTTATGAGATGAAGAAGAAAATTTAAATGTGTTGGCCAAGTTAAACCATTCCACACAACTCAATCCCAAGATGTGGCTATTAAGAGATATTAAGCAATAAATATAATAACCACTTATTGATTAAGCATCACAAGAGACATTAAGCATGAAATTAAGATATGTGCTTAAGAGAAATTAAGAGCTTGAATGAAAATAAACAAACTAAGCAAGATCAAAGTAATTATTTATGTGTGTTTCCCAATGGGCTTAAGATATGAGATCAGATCTAAAGCATAAACATCAAGAGCATTAAACCATTTAGATCAATAACATCACATGAGAAAATAGAGATTAACACTTATCCTTACCTCTTTGGGGGTTCCTCACCCAACTAGGTAGGTTATTAGTTATCTTGTCTTAGTTAGTTTGAGTGTTATTAGGTCTTGTTATTAGGGTGAACTTAGCAATATATGAGAAAGAAAGAGAGTAAACCAAAACAACAAACAAAAATGCAAGCTAGTCTACAAACAACCAAGCACTACCCACGTGGGGGTGAGAAGGTTCCCACACCTTCTAAACCTCACGGCCAAGCTAGAAGAAAAACTCAAAAAAATAAAAGAAAGAGCTAGATCTACCACGTCCTAGCCTACCCAACAAGCTTGAAGAAGAGGGGAGGACGTACCACTTCCCCTCTTACACCTCAAGCTCAACTAAACAAGCAAACCAAGAAGAAAATGCACTTCTTAAGCTAGAAAAAGACTAGAGAGGTAAGAGATGTTAATATTATGGTAGCTGCGGGAGGTATTTACCTCCACGTGTGAACCTGACGAGAATAGAAGACTCCGGGAAGCAAGAGAAACCCTAATGAGTTGGCTAATAACCCTAGAAGCCTTGTTGGCTCAAGAAGATAATTTATATTAGGCTATTAGCCTCCAAGAGAAGAAGTCGGCCAGAAATAATAATAATATACTGAACAGACACTTATCCAGAAGGAGAAGTCGACCCCAGCAAAACTGGCAGATCTACTATAAATACAGGGCGCCAGTTCTCATTTGTCACATCTCAGAATTGCAGTTTTCCCAGTTGGTGCGCATTGCAGTTGCAGTCTTGTGCGCAGGTTTGGAGGAAGAGTTGGTGCAGCGGCAACAACGTCAAGTTTTCAGTATTGGCTTGAATATCTCTTGGCTAGGGTTTGGGACTATCTGATCAGTCTTTTGTGTTGCGCTATTCTTGGAGAGAGGTGCGCTACCCTTTGTTTGGCTATCTAGCCTAGGGTTTTCTTCCGAAGGAATTATCAGTCAAGGTTAAGGTGCTCGGAGGGAGGCTTTGGCCTATGTTTGGCTGACGAAGGTATCGTCAATGGTAAAACGAGCACACCATCTTCTATATTCTAACAAGAGATAGCTACCAAACTCCCCCAAGGGGTTTTTGAATGTTGTGTGTGTCTCTTTGGGGCAGCCAACAGCTTCCTATCAGATCTGATATACCTATTAAAACAGCAAGGTCTTCTTGCTAGGATGGCTACACACAACCAAACAAAGTTAAGGAAACCCTTGCCCTTTTGGGACAAGGAATTTCCACAAGACAAGATATATATTTTAAGAGATTTTTGACCTATCTAAACCAATATATGCTAGCTGAAAATGAGATGGATGTACAACAACTATAAGAGCAAGGTAATATATCAAGATGGCTGAAGTATGAGAAGCCTCAAGAGAACCTTCCCTTCTAGAAGGTTTTCCCAATGAGACTTTGAAAGTGAACCTGCAATATTCCTTCAATCTCAAGCACACACTAGATAAAATGTTGATGCAATAATCATAAACGACACTTCAATTTACATTATACATCAAGATCTATAGGAAAAATAGGCATACGCACCATCAAACCTACCTAGAGAACACTTTATCCAAGATCTAGGGTTGCATGAATCATGAAAGAAAATTAAACAATGTTACGTCCATTTGCATAAGAAAAGCAAGCACACGCATTACCCTTCTTGTTGTCCTCCAAAGCTTCTTGAATCTTATTACCAAAAGAAATAGATCTTGGAGAGGAATACTCCAAAACCTAAGAGCTAGAATGAAATGAGAATGAATGAGATGACAATNATTTACCTCCACGTGTGAACCTGACGAGAATAGAAGACTCCGGGAAGCAAGAGAAACCCTAATGAGTTGGCTAATAACCCTAGAAGCCTTGTTGGCTCAAGAAGATAATTTATATTAGGCTATTAGCCTCCAAGAGAAGAAGTTGGCGAGAAATAATAATAATATACTGAACAGACACTTATCCAGAAGGAGAAGTCGGCCCCAACAAAACTGGCAGGACTACTATAAATACAGGGCGCCAGTTCTCATTTGAAGCATCTCAGAATTGCAGTTCTGAAGTTTGGTGCGCACTGCAGTTGCATTCTTGTGCGCAGGTTTGGAGGAAGAGCTGGTGCAGCTGCAACAACAACAAGTTTTTCAGTATTGGCTTGGACTATCTATTGGCGAGGGTTTGGACTATCTGATCAGCTTTTTGTGATGCGCTATCCTTAAGGAATGATGCGCTACCCTTTGTTTGGCTATCTAGCCTAGGGTTTGCTTTTAGAGGAATTCTTAGTCAAGGTTAAGGTGCTCGGAGGGAGGCTCCGACCTATGGTTGGGTGACGAAGTTACCGTCAATGGTAAAACGAGCACACCATCTTCTATATTCTAACAAAAAGGTGTACATCAAACCAAAGGGATCTACAACCAAGATGGATAAGGTAATTGGGGTTCGTAGTGAGAAGGTATATAGATTACATTTTGAGCCAGCGAACGCATTAGTCAGTAGCAACACAGTTTTGAGTGAGTTATGGTACAGACAAATGACACATTTTCATTTTGGTGCGTTGAGTCATTTGAGTTAGGCAGTTACAGGAGTGACTAAGGTTGCAGCATAAAGGCATGACCCATGCAAGGGTTGCGCTTTGGGCAAATATGCCCGTAGAGCATTTCCATCTAGTGAGCATAGGTGCAAGGGGATCTTGGATCTAATCCATTCGAATGTTTGTGGTCCTATGAGTGTGCAGTCAGTTAGTGGCTTCAACTACTATGTGATATTTATTGATGACTACTCCAGGAAGACCTGGATATATTTCCTTAGGACCAAGGATGAGGTCTTTGACAGGTTCAAGGAGTTTAGAGCTCTAGTGGAAAACCAGTCTAGTAGAAGGATTTGGGTACTTAGATGGAAAAATGGGGGTGAGTACACCTCTAATGAGTTTGTGGAGTATTGTGCTGCAGAGGGTATCAAGAAGGAGCTCACGGTTCCTTATAACCTGTATCATAATGGTGTGGCAGAGTGCAAGAACAGGACCATAGTGGGTGCAACTCGTGCGATGATACATGATCAGGGATTACCTATGTTCTTATGGGTTGAGGCTTGTCACACAACTGTTGACATTCAGAACAAGAGTCCCGACACCAATTTGGGGAAATAGACACCCGAGGAGGTATACACAGGTACCGGGCCAGATGTGAGTCATCTTCGCATCTTTGGGAGTATTTGTTACTGTCATGTCCCTTTGGAGAAGAGGACAAAGATGGACCCCACAACAAATAAGAGTATATTGGTTAACTACAACGAGACTTCTAAGGCCTACTGCATCTTTATGCTAGAGCGCAGGAGGATATTGGTGTGCAGAGACATGCAGTTTGAGGAAGAGAGGGCCTTGAGGAGATCTAGAGATATGCCAGTGCAGATTGAGGACCATCAGGGACAGGACTCGGGGCAGAAAAGTGAGGAGGCACAATTACAAAGCATAGAGTCACAGGCACAGACACGGGGTACAAGTACATGTATAGGTGTTGGCAAGGAGACTAGTGGACAGGAAAGTCAGGAGACTGATGAGGAGGACGAGTAGTGTGAGGTTGTTCCACAAGAGATTGATACTAGGCCACGACCTAAGTGGTACATGTCCACAATCATTTATTCTAGATAGGTAGTGTCTCCAGAGAGATCCTTCAGAGAGAGTAGACCACCACAAAGATTTGGGTATATGGCACTCATGACAAAACTTATAGATGTCGAGCCTTCCACTTATGAGCAGGTGGCACAACATGGAGTGTGGCAGGAGGCCATGATGGAGGAGTATGCCTCTATCATGAAGAATGATGTATGGGAGGTGGTGCCCAAGCCAGAGGGAAAACGGGTGGTTGATTCCAGATGGATCTACAAAGTCAAGCATGTGGTAGATGGACGCGCGGAAAAGTATAAGGTGTGCTTTGTAGCCAAGGGGTTTGCATAGAAAGAGGGAGTTGGCTACGACGAGACTTTAGCCCCGGTGGCTAGATATTCCTCCATCTGAATAGTTATTTCATTAGCAACAGAGATGTGTTGGCGCGTTCATTAAATGGACGTGAAGATTGCCTTCCTCAACAGAGTTATTGAGGAAGAAGTCTATATTGAGCAGCCTGAGGGTTTTGAGGTTGGAGACAATAACACACATGTTTGCAAGTTGAGACGAGCCTTGTATGGGCTCAAGCAGGCACCTCGGGCGTGGTACTCAAGGATTGACAACTAATTGAGAGAGATGGGATTCCAACGGAGTGAGGCTGATCCGAACCTCTATTTTCTAGCAGGTGAGGTGCCTCTCATACTAGTGCTGTATGTTGATGATCTCTTTATTACTAGAGATGAGTAGCTGATTGCAGACTGTAAGGCTAACCTTGCAACAAATTTCGAGATGAAAGACCTTGGTTTGATGCATTACTTCCTTGGTCTGGAGGTTTGGTAGACAGATGGGCACTTCTTCTTAGGATAGGGGAAGTATATAGTAGAGATCTTGCGCAGGTTCATGATGACAGATTGTAGGCCCATGTCCACGCCTCTAGTGACAAACTGGAGGAAGATTGATGTATCTAGTTCTGAGATAGTAGACCCCACCATCTATCATCGGCTTATTGGATCGCTCATGTATCTGGTCAACACTAGACCAAATATTAGCTTTTCAGTCAACTCTTTGAGTGAGTTCATGGTGGACCCTCAGAGAGTACATTGGATAGCTGCAAAGCATGTGCTTTGCTACTTGAGAGGTACAATGGAGTACAAATTGTTGTATGAGCGTAGTGGTGGAGTGAGATTGGAAGGTTTTACAGATGTTGATTGGGCATGATGTGTAGAGGACAGAAAGAACACTTCAGGGTGTTGCTTCAACATAGGATCGGGTATTATATCTTGGTTCAGCAGGAAGCAGAGATTAGTGGCATTGAGCTATGTTGAGGCAGAGTACATGGAAGCTAGTTTAGCAGCATGTGAGGCACTCTAGTTGAAGAAGTTGCTGTTGGGACTGTTCGGTAAGGTATTAGAGGCTACTGTTATACATTGCGATAATCAGAGTTGCATCGGGTTCTCTGAGAATCCTGTGTTTCATGATTGTAGCAAGCATATAGACATTTTCTATCACTTCCTACGAGACTATGTGCAGAAGTGGGCCGTGAGGCTTCAATACATACAGACAAATGATCAGATGGCAGATATATTTACCTAGGCACTTTGCAGACAGAAGTTCGTGAAGTTCAGAGACAAAATGGGGTTAGTACATATTCCCTTCCTCGTTAAGGAGTGTTGAGAAGTGTAACTCAAAAGGTCTTCTTCCATGTGGTGGCGTCCTAGCATGGTGGGGGAGAATGAAACTAGCCAAGTTGATGGGTTGAATCTCCTTCCTAAAGTTTTACTTAGGAAAAAGTACATTAGATGTGTGATATTCTTTGTTGACTTTATGAGCACCTTTTCTAAGGTTAAAGAGAAAAATAATTTAAGTGATTGGTCTTTTAATATTGACCATTGATCACTTAAGTGAGTGGAGGGTTAATCCTATCCCTTGATCTCATTGAGATGTTAGGGTTTCTCTTGCTCATGGAGAAAAAGGATATCGACTTGGTGGCTGGGCGTATTATTCATTGAGAGAGGGCGAATTTCTGCTAGAGGGAGAGATTTTCTTGAGGGTTTGTTGGAAGAAAATTGCAGAGAAGACGGAGGAGACATTTTGCAGGTGGATCGACTGGTTTTCCTTGACATTTGCAAAGGCCGTACTTCAGATTTGTGTGAGGGTCGTACAGGTGACGCAAAGGGCCGTATGCACTGTGTAGAGGTCGTATTTTTCTGGGCCGTTTTTGTGTTGCTGAGGTCGATTTGATTGGGAGAGGGCTGTACAGATTTTCAGGGAGAAATTGCTGGGGTTTCTCTCAGTTTATTGGCTGGATCGATTTGTCTTGTAAGAGATTTCTATATTTTTTGCTGCATAATAAAATCCACAAACTGAGGAACTGGTTTTCCCACATTGGGTTTTTCCAAGGGTTATTTTACCCAAAAATATTTGTCTCTCATGTGATGTGATTGCTGTTATCTTCTTCATTGTTCCTCGGTTTATTTCTGCTATGCGATTTCAGTTTTGTGAAGAAACCTAGCTGTAACTGATAAATAACAATTTCAGAATTTTTTTATGTGCTAAATAAATTGTCGAGTGATAAATTGTTGAAGGTTTTTGGTTCATCTTGCTGGGTTTTAGTGGATTCACAGTTCCTTTCCTTCGTGGAGTTGCCAGATGAGGACAAGATCTTCAAATCAAAACCCTCATCAAAATATCATGAAGCATAGTCTTCAAATTTTTCGGGAAATGGACTTTGTCCATGGAAACGATGCCAATATGTTACCTCATGAGCTAGCACCTTTAGATTAAAGTCTAAAAGATTGGTACTAGCCTATGGGCAACTTAGAGGGGCTACCCATTGTCACCTCAATAACTCCCTCTCTCACTTTTAGCTGGCTCTCCTCCGGCTCAAGGGGGGCTTCCCTAAGATAGGATTACCAAAGCTAAACAATGAGGCACAAGGTGATAGAACACAGTAGCTTTAGTAAATCAATGTATGATATACTTTATAGAAATAAACGATGGTAGATTGCTAGGACCAGTGTTAGTCCAAGGGTTATGGAGTCAAATAATACAAACAAAGAGATTTTGACATCATATGGAAGAAGACATATTCAAGCCATCAACGATGTGCCATGACTAATCCAAGTAAATCTTTTAGGTTATGAGAGTAAATGAGGGCCCTTTTGTAAGATGCACCATCAACACTAAGAGTATGAGCCAATAAATAATGTGCAATCATAGAGTACTGAAGGACCATAACATGAGATTGTAGTGAAAGAAACCAAGAAATACACCCTTCAAGGGAATGGACAGTCCAAACTACAAGTTACATCTTCAATAACAACCTCATAGGAGGAATGAGCCATTAACATATGCCACATTAGACCTTTTATTATAACATAAATCTTTCTCAACATCCACAATTACATCAAGAGCCAAGGTTTAAAACCTCACACTTAGTTTCTTCTCATGCACAAAAGTTTGCCTTCTAGAGCTTATCCCATCAAGAACATACAATAGTTACAGAACATAATCCGAAAATATCCAAGAGATAAGAAAAATGGAGACAGAGCCTCACATATGCTTGACTGTATCTTCAATTCCACCTCCTACATGATCTTCAACTAAGCTTAGAGGGGTTTGCCCTATCATTCCAACCATGAACTACAAATGGGAGGAGCTACTCTTTATATAGAGTCTAACTCAACTTCCCTTACAATAAAATATGATTTGTTTCCCTTAGATCCACAATTTGCTTCTAGATCCTTGTTTTTCTCCAAGGGAAATTAATAAAATACAAATTCCTCGTAACCAATGCAACTTCTCCCAAAAAAATAATAATAAGTGGTTTTAGATCTACTTTTCCTCCAATGAATAATAATAAAATAGTATTCCACTTCTTATATCCACTAATTTAGGAAAATAAATGGTTATGAGAATCCTTGCCAATGCTGAGCGCTTCCTAAAAACTTCTTTAATAAAGGGATCTCATGTAAACTTGTGCCTTTTAATACATTAGTGGCTGCTTCCTCCTTGGAACATTCTTTAAAATAACAAACTTGTAAGAAACTTCCATTAGAATAAGCCAAGTATTGGAGTGCTCCTCCAATTGTGCCCCTTTGACTATGTCAAGGAATTTTAGGTGACAACTGCCGCCTTTTCCAGCCTGGACGTCCTTTCATCAATAATGGTAAATGGATCTAACATGGATATATGTGCAAGGAGTGGCTAACTGGTTGTTATAACTTCTCTGAAAAGTGAACCCATCTGAAATATTCCAAAGGAATGGAATGCTCCTATAAAGATAACTACTTTGACCATATTTTAAGGATTTGTTTCCTTGGATACCTCACTTGATGAAGCACTTTACTAAAGCAGTCCTCCTTTCTTGCTCTAAATCATAAACTATTGTTATGTGTAACCTCCTTGGTTGGGTGCTTATACACAAGGCCATCCAACTCCACAACAAGTGCTTTAAGAGCAACTACAAATGTATCCAAATTCTGTGATTGTTTAACCATAGCTACGCCCTTAATGGCATGTGTTACAAGATCTTGAATGATTCGCACAAGTGAAAATTCGTACTCCTGTTCAAATAGGCAGAAAACTTCTTTTGGTAAAGGTCTGGAAAGTTAGCTGTGCTACTGGGAGCATTGCCAAATATATATCAAGTAAGGCATTCAAATATTGCCAGTAAAAGGTCTTCAAAAGATTATGGTGCATGCTAAAACCCATGTGCTCAGCTCCTTCCATGATTGTCGTGATCTTCCGTCTCTGTTTGCATGAAGGGCAGGCTGTAAATAAATAAATGGCATGAGGACTATCCAGAATAAATACTTTCCAGGTTGAGAGGGAGGGCTGCCATACTCTGCGTTAGGATCTCAGAAATGCATCCTGTTCTTCTATATTTGCTGGTAGTCAATTCCTCTTCCAGAATCCGCTGTCAATGCATAGGTTAGGCTGAATTAATGTTGGGCATTCAAGCTTTTACACTGCTATTTGATGTGAGATCTTCCCACAGAATTTATAAATTTTTTATTTTGTGTAATTGAAAATCTGCAAGAGTTCCGGCCAGTTGCAGATCCAGATCTCCTCAGAAGTTCAGCTTTCATACAGAATTTGGCACCTTGATTTGTTTTAGTAAGTGATCTAAACTCTGATTGCCTGCTACAATCTGTGATGGCTGCCATATGCTTTGGTATGACTCGTTCCAGGATGATGGCACAAAGTACTTTGATTTTGACTGACATGTTTTTACTTGCTTGCGACATTCATACCTGTATCACTACCTCCAATCCATCTCGAAAACAATTTTTATTAGAAGTCCCAGTCTGAGATGAGAACCTTTGATTCTCTACCTTTCCCAACCATCTCATCTCATTCTATTTTGTTTCAAAGAGGTGTATGGCATCTTGGACACTCAGTCTTTTGAGCAGACTCTGATAGATCATTGTCAACACAGTCAGTCTCAGTATCATCGCTGTCACTGTTTACCAATTTCTGTGAGGGCCTAACTGGATGTTCGTTTCTTTCAGCTTGAGATTGACTATCATTATCTGAACCGAGTTGTTCAAGTTCCATTTGAAACTATGTTGATGGACTCTTCCTCAGTGCTCAGATTGCCAAATCCATAAATAAAGTATATTACTGTAAAAAACCTGTTGCAAACCTCCTATGAATCTCATCTCTCAAGCTTTTTTATAATCAGACACAGCTTTAACCATAGAAGTTTTTCTCTAAATGTGTGCTCCAGCATCCACAAAACATTTGTCCTTTCATATATGAGCAAAATAGTGCCTATTATCAGGATAGTACCTATATTCCTCAATTTGTTGGGAATAATAGCGGTGGCATCTCTGTTTTAACCTTGCCGGGTACTTCATAAGCAAGTCAAGCATTTCATGAAAATCGTCAAAAATGATGAATGCACCAATAGAAAAGCCATCAAACATATCAATTAATCGATCAAGTGGTAGTACCATCTCCAAGCCAAGCACATGGTGCAAGCAAAACTGTCATAATGGAAATAATCTCCATTCATCAAATATGTACCCCCAGCCCATCAAATGCTCCATCAATATCATCCAGCAAATCTGTTAATCGTGATGAAAATTAGAAGAGAAGAGTTATCCTCATGCAATATGAGGGGTAACACTCCCTATTTGTGATAATCTCCAACGCCCTCAGAAAGAAGTAATCCAGAGCATGGGCCTTTGTTTAAGTCGATGAATAGGGGGCAGCGATCCATCTAGAGTGGTATATATTGCACATTGTTTGAGGGAAGTCACAGTTTAGGAGCTATTATAAGTTATAACTACCCAGTCATACTGAGCTATTATAACTACCCAGTCATACTTCTTGATGAGACCTGCGATTTGAAGGAGTTATCTTATTATTTAATGCACACATGTTGAGGTGGTGGGAGTAGGAGTGTCCAGCTTTTGAGGACTTTTCAACTCTCTAAATTGTGGATCTGAAATGCCATATTATTTTATTGTTTTTCTTGGAGGAAAAGTGGATCTAAAACCACTTATTCCTATTTTTGGGAAAATTTGTTGAGGAAGGTGGTGTCCGACCTTATTGGCTATTTTTGGAGGTTGTTTTTAACTAACTCATTATTTTATTATTGTTGAAGTTTCTCATGGAGTTGGTTAGATGAGAGCACTACTATATTGTTTTCCTTGGAGAAGATGATGATTATTTTATTGTTTCTTCTGGGAGAGGAAAGTGTATCCCAACAACTCACTTCTATTTTTAGTAAGGAGTTTGTTGAGGAGGTTAGAGATGTGATATTTTATTGTATTCCTTGGAGAACTAATGGATCTAGGAAAATTATTATATGTTTATTATAAAAGGAGATGGAGCTCACTCTATATAAAGGGAAGCTCTCTCCATTGGAGGGCATATTTTCCCCTCGAGTATTTGTTAAATATCTTGAAGGATATGGACAGCTTGAGGCGTGTGCTTTTTTTGGATGTTAATTTGCTGAATATGGATGCTGGAAATACAATTTCTTCAATTGTGTCATGAGGGCTTAAATATGGTCACTATATTCTTTATCTAGAGGAGTTATATGGAAGAGTTAATCATGGTTAATTTTTCTTTAGGACTCTTTATATTTGCTATTGGAAAGTGTTAATGAATGCTATGTTGTCGTAATTAGAATTGGTTGGAATTTACATTTTCTAAGTTGTAAACATACCCTCATGCTCATTTGTTTGTTTTCCTTCATTAGTGCTTTTGAAATAAGATTTTTTCATTCATAAACAGCGATATAAGAATGCTGTAATTTGTTCATTTCAGTTATAGCGTTGCCTTATTACTTGATAATATATCTCATAAGTCATGACCTTATAGACTCCATATGCCCGGATTTGATAGTAGTCTTGATCCTCCCATCACCTTAATATTTTCTATATTACAACACTTGTTTTGCTAACACCACTCTTCATTTCACCTTGAGCCCTTATTGCCTAAGATTTAGCAATCATACCTTAGAGAAGCTCCCCCTTGAATTGGAGAATAGCCAACCTAAAGTGTGAAGAGGGTTGGTGAGGTGACAATGGACATTGGCCTCCTTAGTTGCCCATAGGCTAGTACCAATATTTTGGAGTTAAATCTAAAGGTGCTAGTTTGCGAGGTAACAATTTTGGTGCCCCCTCATAGTTGCCCATAAGTTAGTACCAATCTTTTGGTCTTAAATCTAAAGGTGTGCTTGATCTGTAAACTACAATGGATATTCCACTTGAGTAGTTCGTCACAACACATCTTGTATTATACTAAAATCTTTTCTTATACCAGTTTATTTTCCTTAAATCTCAGATTTATAATCACTAGCTTAATTGCTCAAATGAATGAAATAACTAAAATGCAAAAATGAAAGACTAAGCAAAAGAACACACCATCCACATAAATGAACACAAGATTTATCATGGGAAACCCAATACGAGAGAAAACCCAGCTAGAAGGTGAGGCCTATGCTCTGCTCTCTTTTATTTAGTAATGAAATGCAAGTACACAGAAAGGGGGGGCACTCACTATGGAGTTGCCTATGACTTTGTGGCCTGATTGGTTGCTACATAATCTTCTTCCTATCTTTGTTATGCTTTCAAATCCCACTCCTTGGATGCTCTGCTCAATTATGGAACAAGTACAATACAAAAGACTGGAACCCCTTCTCCTCTTAGCATCCTTGTATTTAACATAACTCGTTAACTGTTTAGGGGTAGGGTTTTGACTTCCTCAACCCTCAATTAGTGATAAGGTTTGGACCTGCTAGAATCTTCTTGAAAGTCCACACGTGGCAAGCCCCACATGTTTGAATAACGGGGGTCGACGTGGCATCCACTCGTACCATGGTGGTCAATAAGATAGGTCAACTTGCAGGAGGCAAATTTTTTGCATATGAGCTTCGTTTGAGATGATTTTTGCATTGTTGGAAAGGTCTCGATGTGTAGAACACTATTGAAGGTGTGCATGCAAGTTTTGAACTCTGTAACCCCAAAAAATGCCATTTAACACTTCAAAATGGCTTTGGAAGGTTTCGGACCCCAATTTGGATTTCCAAATTGGGACCTACCACTAAAATGGCCCTACAAGTCGATTCTTTTAATTTTTTCCACCCAAAACTAACCAAAATAGATGACAAATTGTATGATGATCCAATTTAGATCATAGCTCCCCATTTAGGGAGGCTTTTTGTTCCCAAAAGCTTTATTGAATGAGGTGAGGAATTTTTTCCTCTACCTTCTCCTTGGAGTACCATTTTGATTTTCCTGGAAGTTGTCCTTTCAACCCAATTTGCCAAAGGTCATGCTGCCCCTATCTTGTAGTTCTGGACTTCTTTTGCAAAACTACGTCTTCTGCCAACTTTGCATGAGCATCTGGTGCTAAAGACCTCTATGGTTGGTAGGACCTGCTCCACCTCCTAATCCAACATGGAAGGCTCATATAGTTTCAAATTCTCATTATCACTACTGAGTAAATGCACATATATGGGGGTAGACTAAGTCTACAGGCACTATCTCCCACCTTCTCCAATACCTTAAAAAGACTATACTACAGAGCCTTGATCTTCTTACCAGGACTTTGTAGTCTTTCCTTGTTTAGCTGTAACTAAACTCTATCTTCATCTTTGGATGACTTCTCGGTTATGTGTTGATCATGTCTGGCCTTATATTTTTCCCGTGACTTCTTCAACGTCTCATGTACTTGCAAATGGATCTGTCTAATCTTTTCAACACAATTCTCTTCTCTCAATGCTTTTCCTGTGATGTCTTCCCTCACTCCTCCTTGATGTCCATAAACAACATCCAAAGGCGAAAGTGGAAAATACCCAAAGCAGGTTTCAAAAGGGGACTTACCAGTGGAAGTGTGTATTACTCTATTATAAGAGTACCAAATATAGATCAGATTTTTATCCCAGGTCTTTGGATACTTTTGATTGTAACCCCTCAAAAGATGCACCAAAGTCCTGTTGACCACTTTTGTCTGTGGATGGAATGTTGCAAATCTCTTTAATTTAGTGTCCATCTTCTCCCAAAGTGTAGTCCAAAAGTCACTGAGAAATTTGGTATCCCTATCTGAGATGATGCTCCTTGGTATCCCAAAGTGTACCTAGACCTGTTCAAAGAATATGCTTACTGCGTCTTGTCTTTTGATGGTCTTTTTACAAGGCATAAGAATGCACATCTTGCTGAACCAATCACTTACCTCAAATAGATAGTCATGTCCCTTCCTAGTTGTTGGTAAACCTTCCACAAAATCCATGGAAATGCTTTCCCAAGGTCGAGTGGGTACATGGAAGGGATGATCTAGACCTTGCTTCCCATTACTAGGCTTGTTGGTACAACAAAGTATGTATCCTCTGATATACTGTGCTACATCCTGCATTATGGGCCAAATACACATACCTTTGTAAGTTAGCAACTGTCTTCCCGACACCAAAATGTCCTGCAACTTTGGAGGTGCAAGCCTATCCGATAAGATGCAATCTTTCACCTTTAGGAGCATAGAGCTTGTCTAGCTTGTAGAGTAACCCATTCTAGAGATGATAGTGAGCCTTACTGTAACCTTCTTCTACATGAATTTGGCCCTGTAGTTGCTTAAACACCTCCTTGAAGTCCTCATCTTCTGTGTATGCCTCTTTGTATGCATCATGGGTAAAAGTCTCTATGTGCATAAGAGTACCCAAAGCTGTAATCTTTGATGTGGGTGGCCTTAAAATCATGTCTTCCAACTTGTTAGTGCTTCCCTTCTTATGCTTGATGACTAGATGAAATTGCTGCAAAGCCCCATCCACTTGTAATGTCTGGTTTGTTGAAGCTTACTCTGGGCCTGCAAATATTGGAGTGGTTGGTGATTTGTGTTGATAATGGTTTCCTTGCCCATCAGATAGTGCTTCCACTTCTTAATAGCTTGGACCAGGGCATATAGTTCCTTATCATAGGTAGGGTAGTTTAAGACTTTCCCATGAAACATTTCAGAATGATAACATACTTGCTTACCTCCTTTTATCAAAATTGCTCCCATAACATACCCACTTACATTTGTCTCCACTTCGAAGAGCTTTTGCAAGTTAGGCAATGTGAGAACTTGTGCTTGACTAATCTTTCGTTTCAGTTCGTCAAAAGCTTTCCATTGATTCTTTCCCCACTGGAAACTCTTATCGTTCCCTGTTATGGCGTGGAGTGGTGCAGCGACCGCTGAAAAAGATGCTATGAATTTCAGAAGGTACTGTGTTTCCCCAACAAAGCTCCTAACTTTAGTGACATTAGTAGGAACTTATGATGGCCTCCATCTTTGAAGGATCTATCTTGAGCTCTCCTCCACTGATCACATACCATAAATACACCAATGATTGCTGAACAAACTCACATTTCTTGAGCTTAGCCAATAGCTGGTGCTTTTTTTGAGTCTCTAACACCTATATGAGATGTGAGATTGTGCTCCTCCTAGGTAGAATCAATATATCATCCAGATACACTATAACAAATGAATCTAAATATGGGCACAATACATCATTCATCAGTGTCATAAATGTAGTTGGTGCATTACATAAACCAAATGGCATGACAACCATTCATACAAACCTTGCCTTGTTTTGAAGGTGGTCTTCCAGGTGTCTTCTTCTTTGACACATACCTGGTGGTATCTTGATTTGAGAGCCAACTTGGAGAAGTACTTGGCATGCTGACTTGGGAAGAGTCCAAAGCTAGCAGACATGGAGGTAGTGATGAGAACCTGGCCCTTGTCAGTCAGGCCAGAAAGGGAAAAGGAAAGGGTTCCAACAATAAGGGTAGAGGTGAGGAATCAACCTTATAGTTGGGGAAGAAGAAGGACTTGATCAAGATCAAGTGCTTCTTATGCCATAAGAATGGTCATTATGCATCTTTGTGTCTAGAGAAGAAGGGTAAGGGAAAATTGCAATAGGTAGCAACATCAACAGAAACTTAGTTGGATGAATTTGCGATGAAGTTTGAGGAATTCTCACTAGTCTCTTGCCTTTCCACTAGCACAATCACCAAGAGTGCTTATTAGCTAGACGATGGTGCATCATGCCACATGACAGGAGCACAAGAACTATTTAGTAGTCTGATGAAGGACTCGTGTATTCATGTGGATCTTGGTAATGATGCCAAGTATGTAGTTAAAGGCGTTGGGACTATTTCGTTCCAACTTGATTCAGGTGGTTCGTTGGAAACCAAGGACATGTTATATGTACCAAGACCATAATTTTCTCTCAGTCTTAGCTATGGAGTACAAGGGTTTTGTCATCAAGTTTTAGAAAGGGAAAGTAGTCATCCATCCATAAGAATATAGCCCTGACATAACAGATGTCATTGGGATTAAAAAGGGCAATCTATACAGGTTATAAGTAAAGCCAAATCAAGCCTTGGTACATGATAGTGACAACTTGTGCAAGCTATGGCATAGGAGAATGGGACACTTGCATTACAGGGCATTGTCGATTTTGAGGGAGATTGTCACTGGTTTTTCATATTTTAACATCGAGCAGGAGGGAGTATGCATAGGGTGTGCACTTGGCAAGGACGCCCACACTGCTTTTCCAAGCATTGAGAGTAGGTCTAAGGGGATCTTGGATCTTATACATTTAGATGTGTGTGGACCGATGTTAGTGGCATCAATGCAAGGAAGACTATATTATGTGACGTTCATTGATGACTTTTCCAAGAAAACATGGAACTTCTTTATGAAAACTAAGGAAATCCTTTTGTTTAATTTTTTTGAATTCAACAAATTAGTATTTGAATCATATTTTATACACCTTTGTGCTCAAAACACTTTTTTTTCTTGTTTACGTAAACTTAAAGACCATAAATACCCTTTTGAAGAGGAAACATCAACGTGTATTCCACATTTTTATATTTTTTTGGATGTGTAATTTTATGCTACGAATTTTTATCTAGGCTCCTTCATAATTATGGAAAACAATTTGAGTATAACTTTTAGAATAAAATAATAGTTAAAAATACAATATGAAATTGAAAGTGTGAAAATGATACGCTATTGGATAGAGGATTCAATGAGAAATCCACTAGCTTTAACTTCACCACTCAAGATGGAAGAGATGAAGGGGTTTCTCCCCTAGAATTTGCAGTAGTAGAGAATCCTATAGAAATGGGTGCAAGATTTCTAGTTTTTAAGCCTTTGATCAATCATTATTGGCGATTGAAGTTTTACTAAAAGCTTGATTGAGCACTATGCTAGAAATTTAAAGAACCTCAATCGAGGGTTTATTAAACCCTTGATTGAGGCCTTATAGCGTTAATGAAAAGGTTCAAATGAGGTAAGGATATCAAATGAGATATTGAGCTCAATCAAGGTATTAATGCAATTAAATAAAATAGAAAAGAAATAAAATCCAACATAAAACCAAAAACAAGAAAAAAGAACAAGAAAAGTGTGAAAAGATTGCACATGCTTACTCTTTGTGAAAGGAGAAAAAACAAGAAAATGGTGTGAAATCAAATATTGATCTTGAATCAAAATGGAGAACACGACAACAAATAAAAGGAAATATGATCACCTACAAGTTGATGAAGATGAAGTGCAAGAGAAGGCTAACGAGAGGATATGGAAAATATGAACAATATTGAGAGAACAATAGGAACAAAATTCTCTCAACAAGAAGAAAATGTGGGTTAATTATGTAATTTTAATCTTGTAAGTGCAGTGTAAACTTGTATTCTTGTAAATGCAATATGTACCTGTACTTACTTTTTTGTATCATGCGTTGAGCATTCTAAGAACGTGATATCATTCTTGAATGGAATAAATTTTGCATTTTTTTCTTGGAAAAAGAGTAACCATTGGAGGTTAGGGTCGATAATTGCAATTTCTTGGAATTATCATTTTAATAGCTGAAATTGTAATTGATTTCTTTTAACTGAAGTGGTTAATGAGTTTGCCCTCATGAGCATTAGTAATGCACAATGTATTATGTACTTATACTCTTCATTGAAACCACATGGCATGGATGAATTTTGACTCACTATTTTAGGGGCACTCCTACAAGCTTTAAACTTGGAAAATTTTTAGGAGCTAAATTTCACCCATCTATTCATTTTCTATTTTTTCTCGAAAAAAGATTCACTAATATTTATTTTTTTTCTAAAATGATTTGCCGAAATTTTATACGATAAAAGTACTTTACTTTAACAATTGTGGAAGTTTTCTAGAAACTATATAAAATCTTTTAAAATTTGAACATTTTTCAAAAAATCTTACCAAACATATTTTGGTTGGAATTTTAAAAATTAGTAAGATTCACTAAAGTTTCTATACTTCAAATAAATATAGATACTTAAAATTTTTCTCTTTACCTTAGGAATTTTGAAATTACTTTTTTTAATTCAAAAAATTGCAATATAACTATAATATGTAATAAAAAAGTGTGTATTTCCATTAGAATCTTGGTTTTAGGTGTTAAACATCAATATGCAATGATTTAATATTATTATATATCTATTTTTTTAAATTATTTTTAAGTATTGTGGAATATGAAAAACAATTATTTTATTATTATATATCTAGTATAATTTTTTTTTCTTAAGATTTTTTTTCCATATATGTTAAAAAGATTAACATAGTTTATTTTAGATTATTATTTTTTATGTTGATTTTTTTTAAATGTTGATATGAATTTCATTTATATATATATTTGGTGGGAATACCTTATCTCTTATACTTATTTGAAAAGTCATATCTTCTTTTTCTCATCATTTTTAAATTTCAACTATTTTTTATTTGAAAACTAAAATTTATTTATTTATAGTGTTAAGGAAATAATGAACATAATTTCTAAATTTAAAAGAAAATTAAGGTCAATGAAAACTCATAACACCACTATTACTTGCAATTTTATAGCATGCAAGTAGCTTTTATTGTTGATGATGATGGTTAGTGTCCACTTAGATCAAAATTGGTCTATCAGACCTTAAGAAAAGTAAGATATTACTTGGATTTCTTTAAAATGTTATTTCGATGCTTGAAAAACATTCCAAGATCATTGAAGCTTTGATGACTTAGAAGGTTAGGATTCCAAGAAAAGATTTGAAGTGTGTCAAAGTGCCATTTATTGTTATCCTTTTGGTCTCTATTCCTAATAATAACTTTTCGATTGCCCCAGATGGGGTGCCACCTAGTTGAGTTTGATAATGGGCTACTTGGATGCCGACATACCCTTCAAGTGCATGACCCATTTTTCAAGATGAAGCATTTACTCCTGCACTCTCCTCGACGATCTTGCTCTCATGCGCGACATTATGTCACAGGTACTGTCGAAGTAAATGCAATTTATGTTGCTCTTATGGCTATTTTATGGGATCTGTTCTTCACCTTTGATTATCTCAGTATGCCCTGGTGGTTTTCTTTCAATATGGCTTGGTGGGTTGCTTTCCTATCTCCTTCAGTTTGCACGTTTGCACCTCCCTCCCGCTTCACGTCTAGCATAGACTTCATAAGTCTTTCCTTCTGGTTTCATCCCCTTCCCTCGGGCACCATGCCTCACGAACGGGGTAAGCCGGGGCTCGGGGTCGTCTCGCTCTCTTGTCAACTGTCGGCCTTTAGTCTCTCCCTCTGTTTCCCCCTCTTCTAGTCTCTCTGTTTCCATAACTAGACAACAAGAGGAAGAGTCGCGGGGATTCACCATTGAGGAAGAGGAATTTTCACTTGAACAACTTTAGGAAAACATGGAGTCCCTGATTCGCCTCCAGAACCATGTCCCCAACCTGTTGTTTCGATCCCTCAGTCTCGTGGTATTTTTATAGAAAGCAATTCATCGATTTCAGTGTGCAAATCCAATGGAACACAAGTAGAGAGTTCCCCACACCGGTTCTCTAATGAACAACTTCGATTAATCTTTGAGCTTCGCTCAAACATGGCAGAACATAAATATCGTCAGGAGATGATGGACCGCAAGTTGGCAGCTCTCCTAGAATCGTTATCGGGGCAACATACTTATCAACATTGTGCAGTCTGTTATCGTAGCTATGCATGCGCTCCTGTCGAACCAATTCCTCCTTGTGATGCAGGCAAAAATGGTCAATTTGGTGTATAATTTGGAAATCTAGTTATGGTTTTGGTTACTCTTTTATTTCCAATTTCTATAGACTTCGGGCTAGCTTTTAACTTATAACAACAATGTAGCCTTTCTGGCACTCTTAGGCAATTTGATTATGGCCCTCAGGGCAGACTTTTAAGTTTCTGGGGGACATGGTGGTGGTGCTGGTTTCCATTTTCGACAATGCATGCATCGGGTTGACTGATATGTATTTGTCTCTTAGTTTTTGAAAGAAATACAAATCTTCTAATTTGCAAAAAAAAAAGCTTTTTGATTCCTAATTATTGCCCATTTTCCTTCCTTTCTGGTTCCTCTACCTTTTAAACCTCCTTCCTTAATTTATCTTGATCTTCTAGAATGGGGTATTCATTTGTAAATATTCTAGACCCTTTTAAGCTCAGAGTTTTACTAAGTATGTCATATTTATGGGTGTTAGAGCTTACCATTACTCGAATCAACCTATATTTATGTTCAATTATTTTGCCCAAACGTTTTGCTTCTATAAGGCCAATTGTTTCAATTTTTGATTTATTTTTTAATTCCTACTTGATTATTGTTAATGTGTCCTCATCTTTCTGTTCTTTTATACCAAAAATTATGAGGTTCAAGGCTCTTTTGTTACGTTCATGGTCTAACTCTATGAGCTTATTTATTTCCTCTTTTGATAGGTTTGATATCCAATTTGTGTTCACACTATTTATTTAGATCATTATCCAACTTGTTTTCCACATCATTTATATTTGTATATCTATATAGATCATATTTTGCATATTCAATATTTTATTTGTCAAATCATATATGATCCACCAATATGATATTTGAATGCACACGTTTTACGCAATATTAGAACAAGGACACTAAATTAGGACTATGTTTTCTATATATGCATTTGTGAAATGCTAATAGTGCAATTCCCAAATTCATATAATTTTCTCTTGATATGTGTATTGGATTTCATTTTAGCCTATGGGTATATTAATCAATGCACTCATGCATAGATTAATCCTAAATGTTCAAATTGGAATCAACATAAATATTTTTGAATGGAATCACTGACACAACAATTTCTTCTTAATCAATTCTAATTTACCAATCTTTCCATACTAAATTGCAATTCTTGGATCGAATTTCCAGATGTTTAACATTACCATACTTTTAGTTTAGTCCACTACCCCTACTATCAATTCTACCACTATGGATTTAGCATTAGCACACCAAAGGAATCATGGAATCAAATCAGTGGAGAATTTGATGGTATGATATCCTTGAGTGAGGAGAAACAATTCCAGGTTACTGGGGAAGAAGCAATAGGAGATCTTGTTGAGGTAAGACACTATTGTAGCTTGTGCCATAGTTTGTGTAAATATTAAATATGGATTTGGGTGTTCAAAGGTTTGACATCTAACTTTGTGATTGACTTGAGTGGGATATAAAACTAAAGTTCCCACCATTCATTTAAGGTTTGATGATCAATCAACATATCATTTTTTTTGTGCTCATTATTGATAAATGAATTACCACAAGTTCAATTATAAGTGAACATTATCAAGTGTCGCAATGTGACATTTCCTATGTTTTCTAGGTATGATTTGTAGGAATTGTATGTAACCTTTGAAGAGCGTCACAATCCAACATAATCTTTGAGGAGCATTGGAGGAACATTGTAACATAGCATAACCCTTAATGAATGTTGCAATGTAACATAGCTATCTAAAAAATTAGTTATGTGACATTTAAGTCAACCAAGATTAACCATGGTCAACAAAAGTGAACCACACTTAACCAAAGTTAGATAAAATCAATTATAATCAACCTATAGTTGACCAATGAAATATATCATATTTATTTTACTCATAGTTCAAAAATAAACTATTATAAGTTTAAATATAAGTGAACATTACCAAGTGTTCAAATGCAAGATTGCATACTTTTACTACGGATAAATTATAGGAATTGTATATAACCTTTGAAGAACGTCACAATCTAATGTACACGGGAAGAGAGGTCCGAGAGCCCTATAGATTTGTTGCTTGAGGAGGAGGAAATGCTTCTCTATAGGTCATGCACCTCTGTAAAAGTATCACTCCTACCATTCAAGGTCGATGAGTTAAAGCTTGTGATAGGAGGCGGCCCAAACGAGCATGAAGAAGGACTAGTCCATTGTTTATTAATTAATCTATAATATCCTTGATATCATCCCTGTATATTTAAATATGTTCATTTAATTATCTAGTTATGTGGGTTCAATCTTCTAATAGTTGCATCTCATTAATAAGTCTCAATTTACATCATATAAATATATATTTGTTATTGAAATTCAAAGGCTAGTTTGAATTTTTAATTTTGATAAATCAATGGAGCGCAATTAATAGTAACATTAGAAAATGTGAAGGAGAATAATATAAATTAATATTAACATCCATGATGTTTAAAAATATAGTTAACTAATGCATATCTCTCCACATAATACAAATAATGTTTTATAAAATTAAAACAATGGTCCTATGTGGAATCTGATAATGGGTCTAGATCAATATTGCACCTCTTGAAACAATTTTCGACTTTTCTGTCATATTTCCTCTGCATTCTTTACTAGATTGGGAGTAGGGCACAAATCATCAACAATGGAAAATTTTAACACTCAGTTCTAACACCACCAAAGGTTGCAGGTTTGCACACCATAACTAAGTTCCCAATTGAACTAGAGGGTTTGTAAACTTCGATTTTCTTTATATCGATCTGTGTCAATGGAGAGTCAATGCATCAGAATATCATACGTCGCCCAGACGGAAATACAAAGACAATAAAGAGATAGAGTTATGGAACCCTGTAGCGAAACGTTTAGATGAACTCTCGACTGGTTCACAAAATTAAAAATAAACTGACCCCAACTCTATCATTCAACGTTGCAAATGAAAGTGTACAAGCCCGCTCGACTCACACAATGAAAGTATTATGAAACAGAGCTCGATTAAATGCAATAAGATGCAATCTTTGCAATTTATTAAATTTGAAAGGGAAAATACATATACAACAGTGATGGGTGCATTGCCCCCCTCTCCTCTGACCTCTTCACACACTGTTTTTTTCTTTTACATACACACTTTTAAAAGTGATTACATTGGAAAAAAACATTCGTACCAAATCATCAACAAACTCCTAATAATCTCTTAATTTAGTGAAGTTGTTGTATTAGATAGCGAACTTATGCTGGTTGGGTTTTCACATGTTGCATAAGCATCTTAAAAGTCTCTATCCTCATTATACATTTCTTTTCTTGTAATCCGCCAAATCCTAAAGTGCTGATTTGAAATTCATGCAAAATCAAATTAATTCTACTCAATGCATCAACAACTTTGTTTTATTTACCACTCGTATGTTTCATGGCAAATGTAAAATTTTGTAAAAACTCCACCCATTTAGCATGTCTTTGATTTAACTTTGATTGACTATTAATAAATTGCAAAGCCTGATTGTTAGTATAAAGAAAAAATTCCCTAGGCATGAGGTAATGTCTCCATTTCTTTAGTGCTTGAACAATAAAATAAAACTCCTGATCATAAGAAGAATATTTTTGTTTTACCTCCAATTTTTCACTAAAATAGGCAATTGGTCTTTGTTCTTGGCTTAAGACAACTCCAATTGCAGTCCCACTAGCATTGGTCTCAATTTGGAAAAACTTACCAAAGTTTGGCAAAACTAAAATAGATTGTTTTGTGATCTTCTGCTTCAACAATACAAGATTTTTATTAGCTACCTTTGTCTATTTAAATGGTTGTTTGCTTTCTTTAATAGTTTCCACAATTGGGGAACAAATATGACTGAAATTTCTGATAAATTTTCTATAAAAGCTTGCCAAACCGTGGAAGCTTCTTACCTCAAAAGCATTTCTCATAGTAGGCCACTTTATTATTGGCTAGAATTTCTCCGGATCCATCTTCAAGCCATTCTCAGATATCAAAAATCCCAAGTACATCAACTCTTTCTTTATAAAACTACATTTCTTTAGATTGATTAGTAACTTATCTCTCTGTAAGGTATTCAAGACCACGTTGAGATGTCTCAAATGTTTTTCTCTTTTTTGACTATAAATCAGGATATCATCTAAATAAAATATCACAAATTTTTCAATGAACTTTTTCAAAACTTCATTTATCAATTTCATGAAAGTACTAGGAGCATTTGTGAGCCCAAAATGCATCACCAACCATTCATACAATCCATTATTGGTTTTGAAAGATGTTTTCCATTCATCTCCTTCTCAGATTCTAATTTGATGATACCCACTTTTTAAATCATTCTTTGAGAAATATTTTGCACCACTTAAACAATCTATCAAAGGTAATCAACATATATATCTTATTGTGATTTTGTTGATTGCTCTGGAATCATTGCACATTTGCCATCCTCCATCCTTCTTTGGGCTCGAGTACTGTAGGAACAACACATGGACTCAAGCTCTCCTTTATCAATCCTTTATCCAATATCTCTTGCACCCACCTTTTTATCTATTCATTCTCTTGTGGAGTCATCCTATATGTTGCCTTATTAGGAAGACTTCTTCCTGGAATTAAGTTAATATGATGTCTAATACTCCTTATAGGGCGTAAGGCATTTGGAAAATCATCAACTATGATATCAACAAACTTATCTAACAAGGATTTAACTTCTGCAGATAAATCATCCAAATTTGTGCTAGTAAATATTACATTGGGCTTACCAATCAAGAAAAATGTAGCTCCTCCTTCTTGACTTATTGCAATAGTGCTTTTCCACTCATCATTGACATAGTAGGACTAACTTCTTGTTTGGCTCATTCATCTTTCAAAAGTAATAATACATGTTTTTTTCCTTCATTTTCAAGAGAATAGGTGTTCCTCCTGCCATCATGGATGATTTCCTATCATACTACCATGGTCTTCCCAACAAAATATGGAAAACATCCATGGGAATTATATCATATAACACTTCATCTTTATAGCTACCAATTTGAATTTCCACATTACGCTGCTCATTAACCAAAATTTTATTTCCTTTTTGTAACTAGGGAACTTTGTAGGGTGTAAGATGTGCTATCCTCTGCAACCCAAACTTCTCCACCATTTCAATAGAAATCAAATTTTCCGTGCTTGCACTGTCAATGAAAACCTTGCAACATTTTCCTCTTGACTGGCAAACAATCCCGAATAAACTCTTCCTCTGAGTTGGTTCCTTATGTTCAAAAACACATGTATTTCAACATAGCACAAACACCTTCAGTAACCACTCACAACTAGATTAAAGATAAACACACCAATGTTTTGACATGGTAAAACCCCTATGGGGAAACATCCATGGTCCCAACCAATGTGGCCACCTGGAGCAATTTATTAATGCAAAAAAAAGATTACATAGAAATTTACAAGAGAGTTTCTAGTCACAATTGATCATCAGAGAGTTTCTAGTCACAATTGATCATTGACAAATGACCCTCCATGCTCTTTAAATAGAGATCATGGGCCAAATGAGTGGTAAGACACAAATCAATATAGCCATTAAGATCAAGGAAAATATGAATCGTCGGATCCTCTATGTTAGGAACATATCCTGATCATTGGATTACATAACTACAAATGCATACTAATGCATACTAAAGAAACACATTAAGAAACACACCAATAAACACACTTTTACCTATTAGACCAATTTGATCTTAACTAACTCCTAAGTGTCTAAATAAGTGTCTAAATATATGAACACCTTAGCTTCCTTTTCTAACTCGATTAGAGTTCTCTTCATCAACAACAATTCCCTGACTTATGGAGCCTCTTCTTTTGTAGATGTATTCACATTCTCTTCTTTTGCTTTTGCTACATGTCCAATTCTTTGACTTATAGGGTTATTCTCTGGACAGTCCCATGCCATATGTCCCAACTTACCACATTTATAACATCTGACTTGATAGTCTCTGCATCTACCTTTGCCTCTTGAAAAAGTCCTTCTTCCTCTGGATTCATCTCCTCTTGGTGACTGACTACTTGAGCTTCCTCCTTCCTCGACTGAAGACTGCAATATTTCTTTGTTGCTGGGTTTTCCTTTTCCTCTTGCATGGATCCTTCCTCTATTCTTCTGGCTCTGTTTTATGGCCAACTTCTCTTCTGGCTTCAAAACAACTTGATAGGCACCTTCAAGTGTTCTTAGGGACAATATACTGATCTCATCCCAAATCTCATATCTCAAACCATTGATGAACCTAGCAAATTTTTCTACATCTTCCTCTATGTGACAAACTATAATATTTATCCTATAAAACTCCCTAGTACTCCTTCACTGTCATAATTTTCCGCCTGCAGTTCTGCAATTGCCTAAAAAGGTTCAACTGGTAATATTTAGGCGTGAATTTTCCCTTAAATTTGGCAACCATTGTGTCTCGACTCTAATATTGGACTTGCCTTTCCTTTTCCTGTATGCTTGCACTTCATCCCACCATTGGCTTGCCCGACCTTTCAACCTTGTCATTGCGTATTTCACTTTCTTTTCCTCATCCAGATCTTCATAGTCAGAATACTTATCCATAACATTAATCCAGTCCATCAACTCCTCAATATTTAAATTACCCTTGTACATGGGTACCTCCATCTTGGGTCTGGCACCTATCTTGACAATCATTCTCAACATTTTATCCTTTGCTGATACCTCCCTCTCTTCTTCACTCTCAGAAGATTCCTCTTCATCTCTTTCATTGACATCCCTTGTGTCAGCTTCTCTTTTCTAATTGGTTTCCATGGCCTCCAATCTTGTTTGGATGCGCCTCATCTCTGCTTGCAAAGTTGCATTCGCTACAGGTCTCCCTCCACCTTCTCTTGCTCCTCTCTGTTTGTGTGCCATCTCTTACTCCTTCAATGAGCACACCTTGCTCTGATACCAATTGATAGTGGGTTCGAATCAATGCTTCACCTCTTTGAAATAGTTTTCAATTTTTTTTGTCATATTTCCTTTGCATTCTTTACTAGATTGGGAGTTGGGTGAAAAACATCAACAATGGAAAATTTTAACACCTAGTTCTAACACCACCAAAGGTTGCAAGGTCACACGCCATATCCAAGTTCACGATCATGTATGTGTAATTAAATTGAAGGGTTTGTAAACTTTGATTTTCTTTATATTGATTAGTGTCAATAGAGAGTCAACACAATAAAATATTAGATGTCGCCCAAACGCAAATACAAAGAAAATCGTGACCAAATGTCGAGGGAGGTTATGGAACCCTGTAGTGAAACCTCCAGATGAACTCTCGATTGGTTAACACATTAATTGGTATATTCCTCCTGCAAATTAAAAATAAACCAACCCTAACCTTATCATTCAACACAACAAATGAAAGTGTACAGGTCTACTCTACTCACATAGTAAAATGATTATGCAATAGAGATCGATTAAATGCAATAAGATGCAATCTCTGCAATTTATTCAATCTGAAAGGGAAAATACATGTACATTGGTGATGGGTGCATTGTCCCTCTCTTGGTCTCCTTAGCCCTCTTCACACACTCTATTTTCTTCTTTTACACACTTACACACTTTTAAAATTGATTACATTGGAATACACTCTCTTACCAAATTATCAACAAATTCCTAACAATCTCTTAATTTAACCAAGTTGTTCTATTACATAGTGAACTCATTGTCACTCATCAAAACCTCTTAACCACAAAGATACTTCTAGAGATATCACAATAAATACTAACTATTACAATTAAAAGGAAATTTGAGGAACCTAACTTCCTCTAGTAAACCTTTTGACCCATGAGGTCAATCACGAACTTTATCACTAGATGCTCCTACATCAGAATCATGTGTATGTTGCGAGAAACAAACAATATTTTGCAAAACTTCAAGTAATTGTTTTCATCTTTATACTGTATCCAATCCCTTAGTACCCCTAAAAACCACCAATAAATCAATGGATAATTAGTACTCTTTAAACTATCTAACATAATTTAAAAAATCATGCCAATAATATTGTCTTTGCTTCACAATCAAAATACTTGAGAAGGATTTCATAATTCTTTTATTATTTAATCTACATGCTAAAATAACATGTGAATCATGTAGCATTGTTTGTATAAGTAAATTGAAATAATTATCATTATAATTATTTGCCAACAACTTTAATGTTAAATTTAACTTTCACCAAACCTAAGATGTTCAAATATGGAATGAATGGGATTGTTGGCTTGTATGTGCTAAATTTTTTGATTGCCACATCATTTGGTTGAGCTTACAACATACACAATTAAAATAGAATAAAATAAATCTAGTGTTGGTTGCAAGATCCAATGCACTAAATATTTAATTAGACAAGCTATAATTGAACTATACCAATAATTTTACAACTCTCACTTGTCAACAACACTTAAAAAAAATGTACTTGTGTTACTCTTGACAATATCATCATAAAATAATTGAAGTTGACAGTGTCGGACTTGATGAGGTTCATTGTGAGACGTTGATCCCTCAACTGTGAGAATAATCATACAATATTTCTCTAAACACATTGAGGCTAATAATATAACTTATTATGTAAAACAAATTAAAATATCAAATTACAATTTAACCTATATTGTATGGAACATAATGTTGCACATGATTAGAGGTTTGTTTCACATTCCTTTGTTCTTTTGAAGAAAACAATTCCATTTTCTTGTCCAGGCTCTTCTTTTTGTGCAAACTTGTCCAACCCTTTGAAATTGCAGTTTATCTTTAGTTGAATGTATCTCACGACTGCATCATGTCTTTTTACTTTGTGGGATAAAAAAATGTGTCATCTCCTAGTCATGATTTTAAATGTAGACACGCCACTGATAATTTTTTTCTTTAACTATTTTCTTAAAGTGTAAAACAAGTTGTCAATTAATTTTAAATGGTCCAAATTTGTAGATAAATTGTTAAGTAAATCCCTTTCTCTATTATTGATCAATGCAAGTACAAATTTCAAACTATCAACGTTAGAGATTGCATTATTCAACATTGCAATCTCAAAATCAACATGCTATGACAAAAAACTATACATAGTTAATGTTTGTTTGCTCTTTTGGTAGTGGGCTTATATAGATCTATCAATAATGGGAATAAACATTTGTTAATATATTAATATCCAAATCTTGTTCACTAAACCACATTTGAACTTTCAAGACATGCTTACAAACATTGCCATTCAAGCCCAATCACAACTACAAAGATTAAACTTAGACCCTGTATATATGACATTATACTATGTATCAGGAGTATCCTTATTTTGGCTATGCATAAGATATTCATTTATTCTTTTTGGGTCATGAACACAATCTTCATCTAGTATTTAGTTTGTTCTATAAACCCTTATTTCATTAAAATTAGATTAATTAGGTAGCATCTAGACTAAACAACTATGAATTTCATTTATGAAAGTGTGAATATCAAACTTTCTAAAATGAAAAATTGGGTTATGAAAGTGGTAATATTAGTTTTCAAAAGTGTGAATTTCAAATAATTTTGAACAAAAAAGTGTTTTTTTTATTCCAAAATTGTTATTTTCAATTCAAAAAATGTGAATTTTGAAATACAAAAGTGTCAATTTCAATTCCAAATGTGTGAATTTCGATTTCAAAAGTGTCAATATCTAATTGCTCCAATATGTATTTAGATTTCAATATTTTGAATTATTTTTTTATTGTGTATATAATATCTAAATCCAAGATTAATGTACAGTTGTCAACAAATAATTTTTGTACGTGCATGTACAATATCACTATGATACCCATTGGTAAATATATCAAGATTGAAGAGATGCAATAAATACAAATAAGTGACAATAATCATTGTACTCCATAGTTGTACTTTTTAATAAATATTTAAGGCAATATCACTCAAATAAAGTCTCATTATTTAGCGTCACTCCCACTCTCAACATTATCTTCTCTGTTCTTGTTGTGCCTTAATTATTGCAAGGCCCTTCTCGGTTATTTTATTTTCTCTCATGTCCATCTCGTCATTGGTAACCATGCCCATACGATGCTATTAACATCAATGAACATATTTTCTTCCTAACCAACAACCCATTGTTGTTTTTTATTTAAACAATTTTTATACTATTCTTTGTTCTTTTGATTTTTTAGTTGGCTTCCACCATTGAAACTCTACTTTGTAAGACTCAATAGTAGTATATAGATATTGGTAAACACTTCACTTTCCCCTACCCAACCATATTGCACAATCTTGATTTGGTGATTGTACTATGATCATTTCCCCCCCTACAACTTCATCCTTTGGAGATAATGGATTTATAGATTTGTCACATAGAGGTCCAATTATCCATTGACATGTAAGGATAACTAGAGGATTTTTTCACTTGTGATTTTAATCACAATCAACAATTCCATAGATGATATATATGGTTTACATGTCAAGAGATGCTCCCTACATTTTCTCAGTTGACTTTTATTGATGATTATGCTTATGAGGCTTGATATATTGTATATTATCATATTTCATTTCATTACTCATATATTAATCCAAAATGGATTCGAACCAAGAATGGTTATAAGACTTATTACCTACAAGATTAGTTCGACAACTTATGGAGGTTAGTAAACATTGTAAATCAATGCAAATGTAAAACTTGAATATATAAAAAATGAGAGCGAGAAAGAAAAATGAGACAATTAAATGGAAAGAAAAAGTAGAATAGGAGAGAAGGCCGAGGAATGGAAAATTAAGGGTCAGGGATATTGGCCATCCCTTACCCCCCATCTCTCCCTATTTCTTATGGTATTGTCATTCTCAATGGGTTTTTCCTTTTGGCTAAGGAGAGGAGGATGAACAACATTGTTGTTGAGTCACATAATTGACATACTTTGGCACCCTTTTCCCATGTTTTCACAACCTTTTCCCTTGGTTTTTAATCCTTTTTCTCTTACTTATAACCCTATTTTATTCCATTTTAATGCTTGTATGTGGGATTAGGCTCAAGGTTTTCCAATGCATTTATTTTAGTATTTTATGTACATCTATGATTAAATATTAGAATAATAACATATTTTCCCTTATCTTTCAAAATTGGGTTAGTTTTCTAGTAATTACAAGAATATGTGAATCTTGTAACAATGCAGTTCAATAATTACAGGAACATACCAATCCTGTAATAATGCATATTTTACCACTTTTTCCAAATCCATTTCTCCAAATCCGTTCAACTAAATTCAAATTTCCTCTTCAACCATTGAAGATTTGATGTGGATTTGGGATCATCATTCAAATATCTTGGATATGGAAAGAATCTTGGAGATTTTGATGATATTATTTGAGAGTTGTTAATTAATATATTAAATATATTATTAGTTGATTTTAGTTGCTGATTTTTAGCAAATGGTTGTAACCACATGAAAAACTTGTGGATCTAGGAGAAATTAGTGGATCCATATTTATTATTTGTTATTTCAATTTCAAAACAAGTTTGTGTATAAATACGAGTGTCTTTTCCATTCTAGAGGAGGAATCTTAGAGAAACGTCAAAATTATGATGGAATAAATCACGACTTCATAAGAACTTGTTTTAATTTAATTTTTGTAGTTTAGTTTACAGCAATTAGATTAATTTAGTTAGGATGTAAATTAGCATCAACCCTCTATTCTATTGAGTATGGGATTGCTTCAAAAGGATAGAGAGTCGGTTAGTATAGATTGTATTTTCTTTATTTATTTATGAAAGTGTGTTTAAGATCCACGAAGAAACGTTCACTCACAGACTGCAATTAAAAATGATCGCTACATGGTATTGTTACAGGAACATTCTAATCTCGAATTGAATGATGAATGTAACCTATTAGTTCAACAATCTCAATCTGAGTAAATAACAATGTAAAGGGATGAATGCATCTTTTATTTAAATTCCTTTTTGTTTGTTACTGCAAAGATTATTTTCAATCCATAGTTTAGTTGTATTTTATCAAGGTTTTCCAACAATGGGATCGATGATTCAGGGAAAACGTCAGGAAATTGTAAGCATGCACATACAATGCATGACATCTTGCAAGTTTACAAACTTCGAATTGATAACAAAATGTAATAGGATTAAGACATATAAATTGACTGACATTTTTGGCACCATTGTAGGGGAGATGTCAAGGGCGCAATAGTAATTCTTTTATTAGTCTTAGATGACACATGTATCAAGATCCCAAGTAGTGTTGGTTACATTCTCTGGAAGATTTCATACATGGTGGTTTGCATTTATTTATGTCATATAGAGAGAATTTTGCATATAGAGAAATATAGACGGTAAGATGAGAGGTAAGGACCTATGCACTTGTTATAGTGAGTCTCTATTTTGTTGGCATCATGATAATTTAGGAATGCATCAATACAACTAGGGATATTCAAACAATTTTCTTGATAAACTACTCCAATAATTCCCACTTGTGGTGCAGTAAGAACCACTCCATCCACTAACCCATTGGTAGGTAGATCTACAGGATAAGGGATGCATATGAAGGATAAGGATGCTTCTAAAAAGAACAATTAAACACTTCAAGGTAAGGTATGAAAATTACAAGTTTGAATTTCAATAATGAAGTGATGATGTAAAATTGCTATAAAATACCTTAAGCTACTGCAAGGTTTTTTTTGAAAGCCATATTACAAGATCTACGAGATGTTTATTAGAGAATTTTTTGGGGGATATAATTAGTAGAACATTAGAAATGCACCCACCAAAAATTTCATATACTTAAACCATAATTTAGGAGACATAATATGATTTTCAAACTCTTGTAGCAAATTGAATTCGTAAGCCTACTAAAAACAAAGTTGGGATAGTCATGATTTCAAGGACCAAATCAACATATTTTTGAAACTTGCTTATAAAGGGGATATCCCTTGGAATATAGTTTTCAACCCAATTTGAATAACTTCTTTTGGATGTTGGATGAGAAAGGTACACCCAAATTAGTCACTGCTGGTCATGGAATATGCATTGTGACAAATTTGCATCCCGTCTGTTCAATAACATATTTAACACATCAAATCATCACATATTCAAAACCTATTTCTAAGGGAGATAAAACTTGGAGTATAGTTTAATACACAACTTGAATCACTTCATTTGGATTTCAGGTGAAAAAGTTATTTGCAAATTAGTGACTGGATATCTTAAAAACAACACTGTTAAACATTGCTTCCTAGGTTTGTTCATCATCATTTTTGGGATATCAAATAAAATTATTTTTAAAACCTATTTATATTGGATATATCCACATGACTATAATTTAATATTATGCTTGAATCATGTCAATCGGACTTCTAACGAAAAATTTATACGCAAAACCCTAACTATTGGTCTAGACATAAATTCACAAACAACTTTGTTAAGTAGGTTGTTTCTCAGTATGTTTGACACATAATTCCAATTCAGTTTGAAAAGTTGTTTCTACTCGAGATAGTCCTTTGAATTCATTTTAATTTGTCTTTGAAATCACTCCAATCAAACATGAAACAAATATTTTATCAACAAAATATTGTCGGTTAGTCTAAGGTGCCCCCCACTCCTTAGCAGGTAAAGAAATGGATTTTTCTTTGTTTAGTTTTCCTTGGATCTGTTTCCTATGTATTGCTTGTGATTATTTTACATATATCTTGTAAGAATAAATACCAATCACCTTTCTTCCTCCATCATCTCACATTTCATTATAGGAAAATGCTAAGTTTTTTTAGGTCCCAAAATGATCCAGAAGGTCAAATTTGTGAACAAGTGGCTTTGAGATCAAATTTTGAAGATATATGAATGAGGGAATGTCATGAGACATCCACGACAAGAAAATGTGACATCATAAACCATGTTTGAAGGTCAAGTTCCTCAATCTTGCTATGGACATGTTCCAACAATTGACCAACAACAACATACTTTTTCAAGAAGGATCGAGATCAAAGAAACTGTTTAATTGATATGAAGACCAAATGAGGACCAATATAAACTATAAGTCAAGTTCCTTTTCCACATTCACAACACTATTTCTACGTATGAAGTCTTCCCAAATGCCTATTCTTCTCATTCACTAGCACCATGGTATGCTATTCATTTTCCTCTTCCAAACTTAAGATAATGCCGAAGTTTGTAAAATTTCCTTTGTTTATGTGGTCAATATTAAATCCAAATATTTTTCATGACACTACTACTACCTCATCACAACTTCAACCTACTTTCCTTCACAAACCTTTCATACTTTCCTACTCCACCCATCCCTAACCCATGCAATAATGTCGCTCAACTCACCTACAATGTTGAGTTACCTCACTATTCTATCCCTTTTCCAAATAAAATTTGAAGGTGAACACCCATCCCAGGTGCCATCAAACTTTAGAGTTCTTGAAAATCATCTTGTTGGTGGGAATTCTTTGTGAGTAATAATTTCTGATTGCAAAAAACTTCTGGGTGCAATAAGACAAATCTTGTTTGAAAACCAGCTTGTTGGTAGATAGGATTTGTAAATAAAAGTTAAAAATCAAAATTCCATCCAAGTCCAATTGCTCTTTGCATCATCGATTTACAAACTTTTTTCTCCACCAGAAGATTATTCCAGATCTTAGATTACAACTCATAATTCTACAAGATCCAAGTGCCACATTGTGCTACATATGGTTCTTTCTTGCATAATTTTACACCATTGTGGACCATCTCATCTTTCCTTCCTCTCAGGATGTCATATTTTATATCTCATGGAATTCTCAGGTGGGTGCATGTATGGTTTTTGTTTCTAGTATTTAATCACATATTCATTGAATGTTATAGGAGTGTAGTTGGGAAATTCCCTGTGCCTACTATGATCTTTTTGTTGCTCTCCTACGCCCTTCCTATTTTTCATTTTTTCAAGGGCGAAAAAGATTTCATTTGGGGGAGGGGGACATTCATGAAACCTTTTAAGACATACCTCATGATCTCATATTTCCTTTTGACTCCTTGGAAGGGTTCCCTTGTGAAAAAATGTTGATATGCATGTCTCTCCAACATATGACAGTTGAAGTTACATGAAACTCAAAATCTTGTAACACCCTCATTGGTTTGTATACTATCATAGTTCCAAACCAAAATCCGCCTCTTGGAGGTTGTTCTATATGACCAAGGGATGCTTCAGTACCTATCAGATGTAAAAAATACCAAACAAGGTTCTCATGATATGACAGTGAAATATAAAGTCAGCCATAAAATTTCAATAGAATGAGAAACCATAACAACACATTGTAAATATGGAAAAAAGAAAGGTCAGGTTAAAGTATCAGTTACTTGGTGAACATGTTTAGGGTTTGATCCTGCAAAAAAAATCCAAGGGAGCGAAGGATTGAGGCTTGTCCACTACCTTCAACAATTAATGCGTAGAGTGTGATAAACTTGGAGTAAAATAATGGTTGTCAAAGTTTTATCAGTGAACATGAACCAACCTCTTGTTTCTTAGGTTGGTCATTTAGGAGATGTGTAAGGTTTTCCACGACCCCCACTGAGTGCATGAGCTCCTTGGGAAGATTCGATGACCGAACGGATAAAGAGCACAAGGAGGAAGCGATCGATTGGGTGAATGAAGACATTTGGGTGTGAGCAGGAGCACCTTGGGTGCACGATGGTGATGTGTGGCACCAAGGGGAACACACCTTACTTGCCTTAAAATGATTGATAGAGACTTGGGTTACATTTGGGAAAGGGTAGAGCAACTTGGGAGCATGCACAAGGAGTGGATATGTCTACTCTCGACAACATGGGCACACTAGAGAGGTTGGACAACCCCATCAACACACCCACAAGGGGCCATGATGATAAACACAAGAGAACACATAAGGAAAGGGGTGTGTGCCCAAGGATGGGGCATGCTGGTCCAAGATACATGACAGTTGATGGGCGTGCAAGATTGTATGGGCACATCGGGTCCATGAAGGGGCGTGATGATTCATTTGAGTGTGGGTTCACAAAGGGGTGCGACACACCCAAAAGACATGATGTTTCACACAAGTGACCCTTGGAGTTCTTATAAAAGTAAGGGCACACAACCAAAGGAAGAAAAGAAGATTGACAAGAGATTTGGAGAACAAGTTTGAGGAAACAAACTGAGGAAGAGTTGCCAACATGGAAGACAAGTAGCCAAGGGTGGGATTCTTTGGAGGTTTTGGGGAAGTTTGGAAACGTAGGTATGTTGAAGGCATATGTCAGGCGGAACCAAAATTTGTGTTAGCTTGGTGAAAGTTTGTGGTAACAAAGGGACAACAACTTCGTGGTTGAGGGAACATCTGAGGTTCACTATAGGAGGTTGCGGAGAATCTGAGGGAACATCTGAGGTGCACTACAGGAGGTTGGGGAAGAAAGTCTTGGTGTGAAGAATCTATTTATTAGTGTCTTGGTGAGGTGAGGTGAGTCGTGTGACTATGTTGAATTTGTAAACCAAGTTGATAGTGCTCATATTATAACCGTTTCGCAATAACAAAGACTTAGCTGGGTATTAGGCATGGTTCGTGTCACCTGCAATATTTCTATGTTTGTATTTTGTTTGTTCTGCAATTGTTCTCTTGGTTTCTCATGTTCATGAATGTATGCTTATATATGACTAAGTGTTACATTGTTAACAATTGTCTAAGTATACAAGAGTTTCACTAGAGTAGGAGTGTGACTCGCCGGTAGCCTAGAATGAAGTATGGGTATGCTCTAGGTGAAAAGGTTTAGTCCGGATGAAGTATTCTTGGCGTGCCAAGAAACCAGGTAAGAACTATCGCAGTGCCACACACTCTCAAGAGGTGACGATTGCATGATCTAAACAAGCATCCCATGGGGTCGTGACAAGATGCATATCATAAAGGGCGCATCAACCAATTGTTTGAAGGTCCTCATTTTTTCAAAAGTGACTTCTGGAGTTCCTTACTCACACTACATGCTGGGTTATACCTCTAGTATGGTTAACTATTATTTCTTAGTCTATATTGACAGTGATTCAAAGAGGTTTGACACCTAGCCAGGAAGATTATCTAACACTAATTGGTATTTCCATCTAGTCATTAATGGAATATAGCCTTCATCAATTTATTTCTCGTATTGAGACAAATAGTTACCGGGGAAATATTTTTCATTATTTGCTACATGGATGTCATCACAAGCATTCAATGGATGGGTATTGACTTGTTTTTCCACCTACAACAACATCAATACTATGTATACCGTTTTGGTCCCTGGTGAAATTGGACACTTAGAGCATATACCGAAGTACGAGGGATACTTCCACACCATATATATATATGTGTCACTCTACTCCAACGAGGTGATTGTGAACCAATGGTCAAACTAAAAGTTAAACAACCATATTTCACGTACATGACAATAAAGGAGATAAAGACGTGTCTAGATTTTGTGGAGAAAATGATTCTATGCACTTAGTGTCATAGAATCATTAACACCAAAAGATACAAGGAAGATCCTTTGAATTCTTTGAATCCTTTAATTATATAGGTGCAAAAAATCACGTGGAAATATCTTATCCTCTGTTCCATAATTAAACATATTAAATCCATTAATACACATTTCAATCGAAAGTAGCATGTCTTCCTTGCAATGTTTGTGACCAGTTAAAAAGAGGCTTCTATTTTTCTCTCTAGAAGGAAAGTACTTGCAATGATAGTAGCTGCTTTGATTGTTGGAGTTAGCCTTGCATATGTGTTGTCAAGTTTCCATACTAGGCATATTTGACCAGAACTATATCTTTGTACAATCAAATTTTTGTTGTAATTTTGGTAATAATGATCTCCATATCTGTTATATTGGATACAAATTATTTAAAATTTTTGTTTTCCATAAATCTGCAATTGCGCCAAGAAATGGGGTGATGCCAATATGTAAAGTATTGAGTGGTCCTGCCTATTCTTATCCAAAGTCTTGATCTACATAACCTATTGTTCGAATAGAGTTATCCAGTTTTGAATCTAATATGAAAAAGAATTAAAGAGAAAGAAAGATCAAGACTCAAAATTGAAGGTTAAAGATCAAGATTGCAAAAATTGAAGAAGAAAAAAATCGCTCCAATATGATCCGGGCTATTGTTACAACAAATCAGGTTTGAAGATGGCCATATTTCAACATATTTTGGTTTATTCCATACCCTAACATCCAATTGGTTTCTCTTCAACTTGTTGTGGGGATGACATCTAAGATACAACAACAAATAAAGTACAGGAAACTTGTTTTGTTTTTAATTTTCAGCAACCTGTTTTTCTAAAGTACATATTTGAAAGAAACTTCATGACTTGATATATGCTTGGAAAAGGAGCTATGAAATTGATATTGTTGATATCAAAGATGCATTTTATATCAGTTGTATGGTGTCTTGTAAAAACTATTGGGTTATCATTATTGATAAATTCATAAGGTTTACTTTTCAATTTTATGATCTTTTTATTGTTGGATAAGGGGTGGGATTTCTTGTTGCAGTTGAGATGAACAAAGTTTGTCACGCACAAATAATCCAAAATATATGGAATATAGTAAT
>SNQJ01S0025355.1:140992-152537 GCA_010110895.2 Picea sitchensis
GTCCTTTCATTATTAAGAATTATCATTTAATTATTATGTTATTAATATCTATTTTATATGTATATTTATTTTCATAACATTTCCCCCGGTATGGGGTGCTTTTGAGCTCAATTTGTGAACAAGCCATGGAGAGGCCACCTGACCAGGTAGCTAGCCACCTTGTGTCCAATCAATCCTGTCCCCCCACTTCCGTCACCTCATGGATTTAAACCATCTGTCGCCACCCTCAAAACTTCAGTCGAAGCCAGCCTCCTGCACGATTTGAACGCTCTCCTACGTGGGAGTCTTCATGGCACCGTGCAATATGCATCCTCAGTCACATCTGTTCCTCCATACTGGCCTTCCCAAGTCCGAGCTCGGGCGCACTGAACTACATTCGCCCCCTCACCGTTTGCATGACCTGATCTCCCTGGTTTTCATTTTCTCCAGGCCCATGATTCTCCTTTGGTGTGATATCCACTCGGATTCCAGGACTTCAAGCTCCTACTTTTCCCCTCCAGCTCTGTTGATCCCATGTGTCTTCTATCCCAGGCCGTCGTTTGCAATTGACATGCCCCTCCTTAGAGTCATGGCCAAAAGAGGTGCTGCCTGGTATGCGGCCAGGGGAAGGGAGCCACCCACCTATGACCCTCCTCCTGAAGCCAAAAACATCCTCATCTTGGCTCCTGTCGCTGCGCCTATCCCCACTCCAGCACTCTGTGAGAACACCCCTGACCTCTCCCCTCCCTCGAACCCCTATTCTTGAAGAATCGAGTGGTTTGATACCCTCGACAACTCACTGGGTTTCGCACCTCCTCCGCCCTCCCCACTGCGCCGACCTCCACCTCCTCCCTCCCCCCCNTCTCTCCCTCCTTCGCTTTTGATTCTCCGCTGTCCTCCCTTCTTCGCCCCATTTGTGACAAGTGCGATGATCGAGCAACGGTCATGGATTCATTGCGCGACCTCAAAAGGGACCTGGGGGAGATCAAGTCAGTCATGCTAGATTTGTAGAATAAGGACGTAGAACGTTGGAGCCGGGTGGACACTTTGATGTCCTTCCTTTAGGACCTCCGACAAGCTATAGCGGACTATGACAAGGGAAAATCACAGGAGCGTCAGGTCTACGCCGGGCCAAGGCTCGGACCAGGTTTTTAATTTACTCCGCGTTTCAGGTTTCTGTATTCTTTCGTTTCTCGATAGCCATGAAAGGTTGGACTGCATTTTTCTTTTTGTTTAAATCTAGAAATCAGCACTTCGCCTTGCGTGACATCGAAATCTCTTTTTCATGGCACAATATTATTTTTTGGACAAGTGGTTGTGGTGGTTTCCCAGAAGGGCACCGCTGCCATGCATGATTAGGATCTACAGACAGTTGTAACTTTTTTGACAGGATTTAATACAAACTCTAACTTAAAAAAAAAAATTGTTCATAACATTGCCTTCCACTTAAAAATGATTTTTCCTTAAAGAATAATCACCGGAAGGCTTCCCTTTTAACTTTTTTTCCGGCACACGATGTCTTCTCAAATATTATGTGCTTGTAGTTGTGACTCTCGATGAAACACGATGATATAACCTTCGATTTCCCAAACTAATGTGTTGCATCCTCTCGTGAGTGATCCATCCCAAATCTACTTTCATTGGAATTGTTTGATGATCGATTGTTCGGATGGATGATCTCATTTTAAACTCCCCTACAAGTAGTTGATTTTGTCTTCATTCTTTTTTAGTGTGGTAGTTTATTTGTTGGTAAGAAGAACATTGTTTATTTTCCTCTTCTCCTAGTCGTTGGTCGTAATGAATCTTGTGAATTGGATGACGATAAGGCATCCTAATATCTTGTGACTTTTCCTTGGAATCATGTTCTTTTGATGTTTGTAGTGATTTTTCAATGTAAGCATTCTTTTGAATTTGAACATCAACTGACTTTGTATTGGTTCATTTTTCTACTGTTGAAATTTGAATGTCGAATAATTTCTCTATTGGGTGAGTCATTGTTTCCTTGTCAATTAATGATGTTTTGCGATCTATCTCTTCTTGTAAATACTTCTTATCATGTTTGATCTTTTTAATTTGAGTTAATAAATCCTGATTATTTCATCTTAATTGTAAACATTCTTCCTTATTTTCTGACCTATCGTCTTTTTCTGATTCTAGATTCTCCTTTCTTTCGTCCTTTCAGATTTTAATTTGTTCAAGTAACTTCTTGTTAAGGTTCCTTAGGAAAAAGATTTCTTCCTCTTTTTTAGTTAATTTCTCCTTGAGACCTTGATTTTCTTGTGTTGAATTTTTATTCCCTTGCTTCTTGTCTTTTGACTTTCTTATTTTAACTAACAAATTTTGATTATGATTTTTTAATCGTAATATTTATTCATCTCATTCTAGTAAGTCTTGGTCCATTTTGTCTTTTGGTATTTAGTTCTTCATTTTGAGCGATGAGTTCCCGAATAAGCTCTTTGAAGTAACGATTATATTTCTCTATTAACCCATTAAAATGTTTGTCCTTCTCAATTCCAAACTGTAATTTTTTATTGCCCGCTTTATAATTTTCTAGTTCTGCTTTCAATATTTGTGATTGTATTTCTGGATTATCTTGATATTCTTCCATAATAAATGATTTCCCAATGGAAAAGAGAACAATTGCAAGAGAAAAGTATTGCCACACAAGAACCAACATTTACAAAACTTGTGGTTGTTACATAAGGATAAACCACAAGAAGTTCAGTTGCAACTCAAGTCCTTTTGGCATTATTACCCAAGTTTCTGAAGGAAGAAGACCTAATCACACAAGTTCAAAATAATTAGTTACAGGGTTGCATGAGGACATGCAATATATTAAGTTGGGGAAAATGTTGAGACACATAATTGACATATTTTGGGACCCTTTTCCCATCTTTTCCCAACTTTTTTCCCTTGATTTTTAATCCTTTTTGGCTTACCTATAACCCTATTTTATTCCATTTTAAAGCTTATATGTGGGCTTAGGCTCAAGGTTTTCCAATGCATTTCTTTTAGTATTTAATGTACATTTATGATTAAATATTATATCAATAACATATTTTCAATTATATTTCAAAAGTTTGCTAGTAATGATAGGAATAGGCGAATCTTGTAACAATGTAGTTCAATAATTATAGAAACAAACAGATCTTGTAACAATGCATATTTTACCACTTTCTCCAAAATTGTACAACCAAATTTGAATATCCTCTTCAACCATTGAATATTTTCTATGGATTTGGGATCATCATTCAAATATCTTGGATATGGAAATAATCTTGGAGCTTTTGATGAGATTAGTTGAGAGTTGTTAGTAAATATCTTGAAGATATTATGAGTTAATTTTTAGCAAATAGTTATAACCACATGAGAAACTTGTGGATCTAGATAAAATTAGTGGATCTGAATTTATTATTTGTTATTTCAGTTTCAAAACAAGTTTATGTATAAATAAGAGTGCCTTCTCCATTCTAGAGGATGACTCTTAGAGAAACATCGAAATTATGATGGAATAAATCATGACTTCATAAGATCTTGTTTTAATTTAATTTCTAGTTTTATAATTTCTGTAGTTTAGTTTATTTTACATCTATTAGATTAATTTAGTTAGCATGTAGATTAACATAATCCCCCTATTCTATAGAATATGGGTCTGCAATGGAAGGATAGAGAATTGCTTAGTATAGATTGTCTTTTCTTTCTTTATTTATGCAAGTGTGTTGAAGATCTGCAGAGAAACATTCACTCACATACTGTAATTGAAAATCATTGCTACATGATATTATTACAGGAATATTCTAATCTCGAATTGAATGACGAATGTAACCTATTATTTGAACAATCTCAATCTTAGTAAATAATAGTTTAAAGGGATGAATGTATCTTTGTCTTATTTAAATTCAGTTTTGTTTGTTACTGTAATGATTATTTTCAATCCATAGTTTAGTTGTATTTTATCAAAGTTTGCCAACAATGGGAGCGATGATTCATGGAAAAAGGAAGTGCCTAAATCATGAAAAGATATAACTTGGTGGTAGTAGGGTCAGAGTAGCATGATTGGTGTTCAAGTACATGATCATTTCCAAGAGTGATTGAAGCTAGCCTTGGATTTATGAAGTATGGCGTGTTTCATTTTCACAACATCATTTCAATTTATAGACTAATAATGCAATTTTTCTTTCCTAGAATCCTATTAAATAAACTAATGCAAGTTAGGAAATTATAATCCTACACATACAATGCATGACATATCACAAGTTTACAAACTTCGTATTGATAATAAAATGTAACATGATTTGGACATATAAATTGATTGACAATTGTAACCATATATTACCGAATCAAACATTGATCCCCCATTCAAAGTTGGTTTTCTCGTTTAGGTTTCCAGGGTAAAATCATTGTGTTCATTATGTGATTGATTATTGTGTCTATCATTTCATATTTCATTTGTATGGGTGCCTAGTTCATATTTAAATTCCATTCTTTGTTCATGGTGTGGAATATGAGAAATTATACACTACGAGATGACTCTGTAGTTATTCTCTCCTCTTAGAGTGTTAATGGTGGTAGTGGTGAATTGCAAATTATACTTCTATTAACTATTGTCAGAAACTATTTTTCCATTAACAATTGGTGAAAGGAAATAGCTATAAGTAATCAACTGTCCATTCTGTTGATTTTATGGTAAGCTGATGCATTTTTAATTTTCTTACTATTTAGCATAAACTGAACCATAACCATTTTGCAGCAACACAATGGCTACAATAAACCAAGATCACAAGAAGAATAACCATGCACAAGAACACAAGAAGTATCCTAGGAAACCCTTCTCAACAAGGGAAGAAAACCCAACCAATCCTTTGCTATGTTCTCAAGAGAAAGACCTCCCACACCATCACCAAACTTAGCACACAAGAAGGTGCTGTAATTCTCATAATTTCAGACCACAACTTCTGAAATCATGAGATGACACAATGATAAGTGTGTTTCCTCAATGGGGATTCACCTTTATTTATACAAGACTTATCACATCAAATGATGTGTCTATTGGCACAATAGGGCCGACCTCAATAAGTCAAAATATAATTAATAATTATCATATTAATTATCTTTTACATTAATTATTTTTTACTTTATGGTGAGGCTGACTTGTACCATTTACATCACAATCAGGGTTATAGGTAAGTATGACTCTTAGAAGATATAGCAAGGGATCTCATACACTCACTAGTGCTCAACCACTAGGGGCACGCCCACCTGTGCTCATCCATAGGGATGTCCAAGTCAACAAATATCTATCTCACTATGTCTCACATGAGAATCATCTAGACACACACTCATTAGTGCTCAACCACTAGGATCACGTTCACTTGTGCTCAACCACATACACGTCCTACTCAACAGATCTCTATCTCACTACGTCTCACATGAGAATCATATGGAGTATCACATCATCTCAACTCTCTACACAGAGGAGACCATTGCATCGTTTCATCTCCTTCTCAGAGAGAACGACACACCCAACTCATGGGATTCCTCACCCCGCACAAGGGCACACAACGTTCCATCTCCGTCTCAGAGAGTAACCACACACCCATCTCATGGGCACACCCAACTCATGGGATTCCTCACCCCACACAGGGGCACACAACATTCCATCTCCATCTCAGAGAGGAACTACACACCCATCTCATGGGCACACCCAACTCATGGGCTTCCTCACTCCACACAGGTGTACACATTGTTCCATCTCTGTCTCAGAGAGGAGAAACACACTCATCTCATGGGCGCACCCAACTCATGGGCTTCCACAGAGTCTGAATCACTCAGTCTGTGTCTTGGAGGATGTCTCATGCAGCTGTAATCATCAACACTCCCTCTTATCTAGGGAGGCATTCTCCATCAGGCTAAGCCTCACACGAAAGTAATCTAACTTCATCTTAGCTGTAGTCGTCAACACTCCCTCTCAACTAGGGAGGTATTATCCACCAGGCCAAGTCTCTCACAGAAGTACTCGAACTTCATCTTGGCAAGTGGTTTGGTGAAGATATCTGTAATACTGCTCATGTGTAGGAAGGTACTGCACGTGTACCACTTTCCTCTGCACCATGTCTATGATATAATGATATTTTATCTCAACATGTTTCTATCTATCATGAAACACATGGTTCTTAGAGAGCTTCACACAACTCTGGTTATCACAATGAATAATATTAGGATCCATCTCATGATCAAATAAATCTATCAGAAGCTTGCGAAGCCACACTACTTCACGGACTACCACACTCAATGCTATATACTCTGCTTTTGAGGTACTCAAGGCCACAGATCTTTGTTTCCTGCTGCACCACGAAACCATGGCAAACCCCAAGGTAAAACAACAACGAGATGTGCTCTTCGGGCCCGCTGCGCTCCTTGCCCAATCAACATATCCCTGCAAACTCAGGTCTACACTGGAGGCATATCTCAAGTCATATCCAACTGTGCCTCGTAGATGTCTCAATACATGTTTCGCTCCTATCCGATGAGTCTATCTCGGCTGACTCATGAATTGACTAAGTACATTCATTGTATAACATATATCGGGTCTGGTGTTAACCATATACATCAGTGATCCAATCTGTTGTGGATCAATCTTGTCTGAATCATCATCATTCATTTTCTTCAAATCCATCACCATCGGTGCAGACATTGGTTTTCATTTTGTCATACTGAACTTTTTTTTTTTTAAAATCCCCACTGTATATTTTCCTTGACTCAGGAAAATATCATCAGTCCTTTTCCATACTTCTTGTCCCAATAATTAGTGTATCATACCCATCTCCTTCATCTTGAAATAAGAATTCAAAGCTTGCTTGTATCCAACAACAAGGCTTCCTAAATAAGTCACCAAAATTAGGCTCTCGTCACCAACAATGTAATAATATGGGTTTGGATCAACAACACTCTTGCTAAAACCCAAACTCATCAAGAATCCATCCAACTTCTCGTACCAAGCACGAGGTGTATGCTTTAGTCTAGACATGGCTTTCTTCAACCTGCACACATGATATTTCTCGTCGTATATCACGAATCCTTCTGGCTGCTCGATGTAAAATTCTTCCTCAATATCACCATTGAGAAAGGTTGTCTTTACATCCATTTGATGTAGTTTCCAACTCATGAATGATAGTATGGATGGAAGTGTATCAGGCTACTGGATCAAATGTCTCATCATAGACAAATCCCTCTATTTGTGGGAATCTTCTGGCTACAAATATCGCTTTATATTTCTTGACACTTCCATCAACTGCATGTCCCTTTGCCCCTTGTAGAGTTTGTCGAGCTTAGAGAGACCTTTTATGCCCTATTGCAATATCTCTGGGGATATCAACTGGAGAAACTAGATCAATTGGAATAATGGTCGTCTCCCTCTGAATTGCTGAAGGGGAGAAGGTAATTTCTCTTCCTTCTTCTCAATTAGTTTGACTCCCTCTGAGTCAAGTCACTCCTTCTGAAGTCTAAAGGATAAACATCTTCCTTTGTTGTTTCCTGGAACAAGAAAACAAATGAAAGGAAACAAGAAAACAAATGAAAGGAAACAAGACATGAATATCTCCTATAGGAGATTCATGAGTACATCTCTAGAATCAAAACAATTTAAGGATTTTTGTCACAGCTACAACACCTACTTGTAATGTAGCAACCTTATAAATGTATGTTAGAGGCATGATAATTAAATAATTAAAACCTGGAGTATTGAGTTCCAGTGTTTTGTTCCTTTGAATTCACTGAGATCCCTCTGGATCCATGATTGCAACAAGGGTTCCTTCCTCCTGCAAGTATCCTCATGACAATGATGCAAAAAATATATACAAGTGCATACCTGAGAGTGTACACCAATGAAGATTCTGCTTTCTTGTCAATTTCATGATGAGAAATGACATTCCTTGCTTGTTTAATGTAGAATAGAAGGAAAATTATGTTGCTGTAGATTCCTGTGGCCACCTGCCACTGCTACATTCTATAAGCATACTTTTTTTCCCCTGCAGCCACCTTGTACCATACAAGTCTCTGCATCAACCTTGTAGTTGTTTTTTCCAGAGGTACACTACTGTCACTTTCAATACTTTCTATCCTAACGCTTTCATAATAGTCCTTAACATGTTTTGACAATCTTGAAACTTCAATCTTGTATTTCATCATGAACAAGTGCTTGGGCATGTTGACCTAGACTTGACACGTAATGATAAGTTTTGGAAATAAAAAACTTGCCAAAAGATTGACCTCAAGACTGCAATCAAGGATTTATTGCTGTTGTAGATGACATAAGTAATAATTAGAAAGGATTTATTGCTGTTGTAGATGACATAAGTAATAATTAGAATTTCCTTGCTGTCAACCAATGTCTTGATTGTCGAAAATGCCCTTGAACTGCTATCACAAATTTTTAAGATTGAAAAAAAAAAACTTCAAGAAACTACTGTTGTTGTGTTTCGGATCTTTACCAGAGTCTGAGATTTTTGGTCTTCATCCCTACTGTCTTAGAGATTTGTTTTAGGCTTCTGCTGAGAATACTTTGAAGTGATTTTTAACCATATTTAAAATCTGCTAGTAAAAACTATGTTAGGTTTGAATTTTCTATAATCACCTCAACATAGGAAACACGAATAGAATTTCAGCAAGTGCATTAGGAAACAAATATATTGCAACAACTAGGATATACAAGGAAGGGAAATTCGACCCTCTAATCTAGTTCTGTAAAGTTTCAAGCATGCTTGTCAACTGTCATCAAGGAACGATAAGCTGCCTTTTGTAGCTTCCATAGATGATCTAAATCTTTCTCAGAAATGTCATATCAGTTCATGCTCCTTGTTACTAGATCTCACACAATTATTAAAACCTCAGACTCATCCCTTTGCTGCCTCTGAAAGTACTGTAAAAAATTTACGGTTTTGGTTTCAAGTCTATTGTTCAGGAGTTTAAATTTGTGGTGATGACATCCCTTAGTGGCTGCCCCAATATTAGACTTGTGGATAGCACACCGAGCCTCTCCTAGGCTGCGACTATTATTCCTTTAGCAAGCCGAGCCACTAAGAGACAGGTGGTTTCCTTCTCATATTGTAAGAAAGCCTCGGTTAGGGGCTTTAGGCCTATGACCAACCTATTTTGGAAAACTACGCCCGACCTATTTTGGACAACTGACCCTCTTCACAGAGTTTGTCGAGGTCTATTTTACCACAGAAATTAAAAGAGGGTCTGGCCCTTCCCTTGAACTGGAGGTGGGGTACTTTAGCAACTCCTACAACCTTACTTTATCAATGATTAATGTGCATATGGTCATCTTCAAGACCTGCTCTGATACCATGTTGATTTTATGGTAAGATGATGCATTTTTAATTTTCTTACTGTTTAGCATAATTTGAACCATAACTATTTTGCAATAACACAATGGCTGCAATAAACCAAGATCACAAGAAGAATAACCATACACAATAACACAAGAAGTATCCTGGGAAACCCTTCTCAACAAGGGAAGAAAAACCAACCAATCCTTTGCTATATTCTCAAGAGAAAGACTTTCCACACCATCACCAAACTTAGAACACAAGAGGGTGTTGTAATTCTCATAATTTCAGACCACAACTTCTGAAATCATGAGATGACACAATGATAAGTGTGTTTCCTCAATGGGGATTCACCTTTATTTATACAAGAATTATCACATCAGATGATGTGTATATTGGCACAATAGGGCCGACCTCAATAACTCAAAATAAAATCAATAATTACCATATTAATTATCTTTTACATTAATTATATTTTACTTTTATGGTGGAGTCGACCTGTACCCTTTACATCACAATTAGGGTTACAGGTAAGTCTGATTCTTAGACAATATAGCAAGGGATCTCATACACCCACTAGTGCTCAACCGCTAGGGGCACGTCCACCTTTTTTGAGCCGCAAGGACTTCCAAGTCAACAAATCTCTATCTCACTGTGTCTCATAGGAGAATCATCTAGACACACTCACTAGTGCTCAACCACTAGGATCACGTTCACCTATTCTTAGCCATAGGAATGTCCTACTCAATAGATCTCTATCTCACTACGTCTCACATGAGAATCATATGGAGTATCACATCGTCTCAACTCTCTGCACAGAGGAGACTAGTACATCATTTCATCTTCGTCTCAAAGAGAAAAAAACACCCAAATCATGGGCTTCCTCACCCCACACAAGGGGCACACAACGTTCCATCTCCATCTCAGAGAGGAACCACACACCCATCTCATGGGCACACCCAACTCATGGGATTCCTCACCCCACATAGGGGCACACAACATTCCATCTCTATCTCAGAGAGGAACTACACACCCATCTCATGGGCACACCCAAATCATGGGTTTCCTCACCCCACACAGGGGCACACAACGTTCCATCTCCATCTCAGAGAGGAACAACACACCCATATCATGGGCACAACCAACTCATGGGCTTCCTCAAAGGCCGACTCACTCAGTCTGTGTCCTGGAGGATGTCTCACGCAACTGTAATCATCAACACATTCTACCTAAGCTTTGATATCAATGGATGTGAACATCTGATTGTTGCAAATTTTCAGTTGAATTTCTAATTCGGTCTCTTCCTCCTCCTACAAACAAGGGCACACAAAATTCTTGGATTTCAAAATGATAGATGTGATCCATGTCTTAAAATTTATGGCTTCCATAAAAAAAAAGAGTGGTCTATGTGGGCATTTAATGTCATGTTGATTTTTGAGGAAAATGTTTTGCAAATTGGGAAGACCTTTAGTATCATGCCACCACTTGGGATGTTGCTCCTAGAATTCATAAAAAATCGGATCTTCCCATTTTAATATTTGACAAAATCGCAGATGGTGGAATTCATTTTTCCGTTGTTTAAATGATGGTTCTGAGTTAGTGCACTTAACACCTTTTTTTGAGAAGGCCAGTGTTTCTCAATCTTGGAATCCTTATACTTAGTCGTACATGTAGATTCAATTTCCCCATCTCACTTGTCTCTAGTATATATATTTTGCCTCACCCTTGGCCCTTGCTTATCTTCTTCAATGAATTACTCAACTTATTCTACTTTTCTTATGGAAACATTGCATCCTTTTTCTTTCACTGTCTTCATTCTATTATAGAGCAAAAATAATTTACATGACCATGTTTGAATCATTGTAAAGTTATTTGAGATATCTTTAGAGATAATATTGTCTCTTTTTGTATCATTGGCTAGATTTCTGGTTGGTTTCCTTTGTCAGTAAATTGTTAATGTGATTTCTCAACAAAAAATTTCCTTGTGTTTCCAAACTAAATCCTGGGAGGTGGTGACACTTGATTTCACTTCTAAACTTTATGACCTCTCTTTATGATTAATGGATGTTACGATGACTGCATTAATTATAAAGTTGTAGTAATATTTTTTTATGCTACTGTTGTTGGAAGATTGGTTGTTGTCATTGATGTCAACCCTAGTCATGGGTTTTGGACCACAAGATTGATGAAGTTATTTGGACATGAAGGAAAATGCACATGTAGATACAACACCCATG
>SNQJ01S0025355.1:156537-166585 GCA_010110895.2 Picea sitchensis
TTTATTATTTAAACAATCCTCTTTGATTTTGTCACTTCACTTTAATATTTAAATAATCCTCTTTGACTTTGTCACTTTATTATTTAAATAATCCTCCTTGACTTTGTCACTTCACTTCATTATTTAAATAATCCTCTTTGACTTTGTCACTTCACTTTATTATTTAAATAATCCTCTTTGACTTTGTCACATCACTTTATTATTTAAATAATCGTCTTTGACTTGGTCACTTCACTTTATTATTTAAATAATTTCTTCTTTGTAAGCACTTTGACTTCTTTGACCATTTGGGGCTTCAAGCCAACATATGGGGGTCCTCCAACTTCGTAAGGCCATAACTCTCAAACTGTGAGGAGTTATGTGACGTTCCACATACCACCGAAAATTGATTGAAAAGAAATATCCATCTAGGATAGTTTCACTAACAAATTCATTGATCTTCATCTCATTATTCCACAATTAAGCATGGGTTCTCTAACCATACTTTTAGGATAACTCAACCACAAAGCGTATTCCTGTGAGGGCTTTCACCATAAGGGGACCACTTTGGAGTTCATCCATTTGTACAACCATGACAAGAAAATAAGGAGTCATATTTTACATCAATCCAACTATGCATCAAATGACAACACATTGATCCATCTTCATCTATGCATCATATATCAATGAAACTGTATCGATCCATATTCATCTATGCATCTCATCATATGACTATGGATCCACTTGACATCAATCCATTTATGTCAAGGACAATACATGATCCATCAATCACTACATCAATATACTATTGTAATATCCCCAAGGACGAGCCCTTTTGTAATCATGTTTATGAATTGTAAATCATGTTTTGTAGGCTGGCAAGCCAAGTATTGATAAGATGGTGGGATTATGTGTTTATTAGGCCGAAGAGCCTAAGTGTTAAAGGCCAGGAGCCTGTTTTTGTATATGAAATTATGCAGAACATTAATAAAGATTAAACATCGCTGCGTGCGGACCGACCATGAAGAAAGAGTGATGGGGGACTAAGCTTCCATAGAGTGGGTAAGGGAAAGGGGGCTGAAAGGTTGGAAATAGGGGATAAGCTTAGGGGCTTAAGTCCTTGAGATAATGATTTATTATTATTCCAAAATGGTGTGAAAGGTATACTTTGATCCTAAGTTCGTGGAAAAGGGAACGCATACTTGATGGAGTGCATGCAGCTTCATGGGCGACATGTGTCAGCCTAGGTACATGCAATTTAACCCAAGAATTGAGCCGTGATGGGGGTTCATCCTTCATTATGCCATCTGTTGTCTGAACTGAGTGGTCTTTGCGTCTGATCTCTACATACCTCATGCATATCTGAAACCCGAAACCGCGAGACCTCTGTGATCGACCTCTACTTAATTTCTTATCACACATCCTGAAAACGAGAACCGTGAAGCCAACCGATGTATTTTTGTGAATCCCATGGCCTCTGTATTAGACCTTTGAAATATTCACGCAGGCACCTGAAAACCAAAAATCCGTGAACCTTTTTGTGTCCTCTGAGGAACCCGACACTTGAGTAATCGCCTTAGCGGTGTCGTGTTTTAGCGTGGGATGTTGCCGCCTGCGGTGTCATGCCCATCTGTTGTTTCTACTATCATCCATGTGTGAATGAGTTTTGAACCATTATTGTTGTCCTCACCTGGCTGGAGCTTAGTCGAGGAGTGCGCTGAAGAAGCAGGTTGTTAGGCCCGTGGTAGAAGAGGCAGGTTGTCAGGCTTGTGAGCAACTCTCTCTAGGTGAGAGAGTCTGCTAGGAAGTGGTTTTCTCCCATAGAGAGTCCCACACCAGCTACGAAGCTCTGAGAATTCCTGATCCGACTTGTTGCCGAGACCCAGAGAGGGAGGTGTGGCACCGATGGACTGTGCTTGTGAAGGTGTATAATCCCAGGTGGAACAGGCATGTGGGGAATGAGAGTCTGTGAGTAGTGGGCGTAAGAAGGCTCCTGGAGAGAATCCTTCTTGTTTCTTTGTGCATTTTTCTTGTAACCTTAGCCTAGTCTAGGATTCCCTTTCCTTGGGTGGAGCTTAGTCCCAGCTCGGGGGTGACTCACTGCTAAGCGTGATGAGCAGTGTGGTCTAAGGCTTGGAGGTTTGTGGAAGTTCTGCACGTAGTTGGTGGAGTTACTATAGTTTCAATGATAAGTATCATTATGTGTTTAATTTCAATTAAATTGCATATCTGTGATACTTGTAATATTATCATGTATTCTGTTGCAATGCATATTTATTTTTAATTCTATTTAATTTTGTATGATGGAAATAACTCTATGTTAAATGTGTTAATTTGATTTAATATGCATGTTATATATATATAAGTATGAGAATGTTTTGCGTAGTAGAGTTTTTCGACAGTGGCGTTGATGCTCGGGGATGTTACAATATGGTATCAGAGCCCAAGGTTTCAATGTTGAGCTTGGATGGGCCGGATAAGTGGTCTTTGGACCCAAGGTTTCGAGTGGAAATGGTGTTTAGATGGAACCAATTTTGAACCTTAGAATGTTTCTGAGTGCCAAGGGGTTACTTGGCCATGTTACGAAGCTCAGGAGGAGTAGCGGTAGAATAAAACCGTAGCCGACGTGGTATTTGACCAGAGAGAGAGAGAGATCAACACTTGGGGTGTTGGAGCCGTAGGATCTATTTTGGAAAAGGAGAGTCCTTTACAACTGTCAGATCCGGAGAAGGTGCAAGAAGCTTATCCTGGAAGCCTTTCGGATTTCGGCAGTCGGGAGAAGTGGAATGCGTTAAGGCATAAAATTTTGAAGGAGATCTACACCATAGATCGTAGGAAAAGAGTTTGACCGTTAGATCCATGTCCAGGAAGGCAAAGAAAAATCACTTCGGAGGATTTCTAGTGTGGAGTGTGACAAACTCCCTAAGTTATGAAGTAGATTGCAACCGTCCGTTGCGAAGGACACGTGCCAAGAGATCGTTTACTTCGAGTGGAAGTACTTCGTGAGGAGGCATGTGATGTGAGTTTGAAACTCCTGAAGCCTGAAGTGTTGAAGTCACTCATAGTCGTTGATCGTGAAGGAGGACACGCGTTGGTAGATCGTGAACTCCGGGAAAAAACGCTCCAGGAAAAAGCGAGTGTAGAGGAGTTGAAACTTATGAAGCCCAAAGTTTCAAATTGGAAGGGTAAATGTGGTCATGACTTGGACCTTTCTAGGCATACCACGTGCCATCGCCTTAGTTGGTGACAACTGTACTATGTGGGCCCAGAGGATAGAGAAGTCGAAAGTTCATAATTCGAGAGATCGAAAGGGAAGCAAGCAGGAAAACTTCCGAAAACCGAAGTCTCGAAGTCCCAGAACTCAGATACCTGAGGTTCCATAGTGAGTGTCAGCCGTTGGATGTTGGGTAGGTGTGGACTATTGATCCACTCTACTTCGCGAGTTCGGTAACTCGGAACTCTGAGAGATTGTTGTGATGTGATTTAAAAATTTCAAAGGTCGAAGGCCTGAGTAAGCGCTTATTGATCTAGCGTTTGGTCATGACCCATGGTTGTGTGGGTTGGGGGACTGAGAGAAAGGGGCTAGTGCCCGAAAAATTAGCAGAGAAGAGCTCCGAAAGAAGAAATCTGCAGGGATTCTTGATTGAATGAGAATCATAGAGAATGAAAACTGAACGTTTTCTTGAATCAAATCTGTTTATGAATGATGTGGGATTTGTTAAGAATTGATGGCCTGAAAAATTCTGGTTGTTTGCACATTGTGTTTGTCGAAGTTTAACGAGTGCCAAAACCAAATACAGTTGACACTGAGTGCAAAGAAATGGAGGAGGCACATAATGCTTCCAGTTCAAAGAATGAAGCTAAAGGTATGGATGTTCATTTGGGAGTTGAAGGGTAGAACTCCAATGGGTATGGCGAAGAGATAGATAAGGAAGGGCATATGATGAAAATCATTGAAAGATTGCAGAAAGATTCCCAAATTCACCGAGAAGATAGCAAAAAGCTCATGAAATCTAAAGAACAATAGGGATAATTCAACTTAAAGTTGATGAAGAGTCTGGAGAGAATAGAAAATAAGTTGGACAAGGAGAGAGACTCGAGAAAAACAAGGAGTCACGAGACTTATAAGGGAAGAACATCAAGGAGTGTTGGTAGAGACCATCATCACTCCCAAGGTCGTTCCAAGAGGAGGGCACAGATTAGTTCAAGTCCATCTCCTACCAGAAATCACAGGAGATTTGGAGTGGATGAACTGAAGGGAGAAATGAACAAGATTAAGCCTCCTACGTTTGATGGAGAACATAAGAAGGAGGAAGATTCTGAAACATGGTTGCTTGGCATGAGGAAATATTTCCAACTACAGAATTATTCCTCTCATGCAGAAGGAAGAGTTGCAATGTATCAACTAAAGGGAAAAACATCCATGTGGTGGGATCAACTTGTGTAGGTCCAACACATTAGAGAGAAAGATATCACTTGGAAATAATTCAAGAGGTATTTTGAGAATAAATACTTGACTAAAAGATACTACGACAAAAATATGAAAGAGTTCTTTGAACTCAAGCTGGGCAACATGACCATTGATGAATACGAATGAAGATTTTTGGAACTGCTGAAGTATGTCCCATTCATCAAAGATGAGACTGTCAATATTCAGAGGTATCTAAGTGGGTTGCCACCTTCCATTGGTGACAAGATTCAGTATGATGATCCTAAGACTATGGAAGAAACTATAAGAAGAGAGAAATGCTTATGTGAACAAAAAAGAGAAAAACCTACTTTTAGGAAGGCTTGGGATGACCAGAAGAAGTTTAAGAAAGAGTAGAGGTAGAAGGGAAACAAACCTTCCTTTTTCAAAAATAGTCCTAAAGGAAAACCATCGTTTAGAGAGCCAAGAATGGCTGATGTAGGGGAACAAAGGCCAAGGAAGACACCCATTCAGTGTTGGAGCCGTCAGGGGAACCACAAGTACAAAGTTTTTCCCCATAAAAATGGTAAAGTGAGAGTCGTCCATAATGTTCAACAAGTTGAAATAGTGGAAGACATGGGTAGTAGAGTACCAAGAATCTACGCAGCCATGGACAACAAGCAATAAGAATATCAGTCACACATGATTGAAGTGGAAGGTATGATCAACAACCATTCCTTTACTATTTTAATTGATTCAGGGGCTAGTCATAGTTATATAGATCCTAGAGTGGTGTAAAGTTTTCAATTGTCGAGAAGCAAACATGAAAATTCTTGGTTAGTGCATCTAGCTACAGGAACCAAAAGGAAAGTCACTGAGTTAGTTAAGTCATGTCCAGTGGACATGAATGGACTGAGCACACAGGCTGAATTGAACATTATTCCTTTAGGTTCTTATGACTGTCTAGTTGGGATGGACTGGTTGGACCAACACCATGCCATCCTGGACTGTCTTAACAAGGCATTCACTTGCCTAGATGAGGAAGGAAATCATAAAATAGTCCAAGGAATTCCCAGAGCTATTTCTATCAGAGAAATCTCAGCAATGCAGCTGAAGAAGTGCTATAGAAAAGGCTGTTAATTATTTGCAGCCCACGTGGAGGAAGCATATAAAGATGAGGTCTCAAAGATTAGAGATCATGCGGTACTAAAGGAGTTTGAAGATGTATTTCAAGAGGTACCCGGACTACCTCTGAAAAGAGATATTGACTTCTCTCTAAACTTGATGCCTGGATCAGCTCCAGTGTCGAAAGCTCCTTATAGAATGAGTATGCTAGAGCTGAAAGAGCTGCAATTGCAGCTTGAAGTGATTTTGAAGAAGGGGTATATACGCCAAAGCGTGTCACCTTGGAGTACCCCGGTCCTGTTCGTGAAGAATAAGGACAGGACGCTAAGATTGTGTATTGATTTCAGACAATTGAACAAAGTAACTGTTAAGAACAAATATCCTCTGCTGAGGATTGATGACCTCTTCGATCAGTTGAAGGATGTGAATATATTTTCGAAGATAGACCTCAGGTCGAGATATCACCAGGTAAGGATAAAGGATGAATACATCAAGAAGACCGCCTTTAGAACAAGGTATGGTCATTATGAGTTCACAGTGGTGTTGTTTGGGCTGTCAAACGCACCCGCTGTTTTTATGTGCTTGAGGAATGGTGTATTCAGGGACTATCTAGACAAGTTTGTCATAGTCTTCCTGGATGACATTTTGGTGTATTCCAATTTGGAGGAAGAGCATGAGCAACATTTGAGGATGGTGTTGCAGGTGCTAAGAGAGCACCAAATGTATGCCAAGTTGAGAAAGTGCTTGTTTTATCAGGAACAAATCCATTACTTGGGGCATATTACTTCGAAGGATGGGATGGCTGTAGATCCTAAGAAGATCGAGGTCATTAGAGAATGGTCAGCGTCAAATAACGTGATGAAAGTCAGATGCTTTATGGGTCTAGTTGGATATTACACAGGGTTTATCGTAGGTTCTCAAGGATAAATCACCCTATCACTTCCTTGCAAAGGAAGGAGAAGAAATTTCAGTGGATAGAGGAATGTGAGAAAAGATTCTAGCAATTGAAGCAACTGTTAACCAGTGCTCCAATCCTGAGGATTGCAGATCTGAATGAATATTTCGTGGTGTGCACAGATGCATGCAAAGAAGGACTGGGAGGAGTCCTCAGTCATAATGGATTCATAATATGTTATGAATCCAGGAAGTTGAAAGAGCACGAAAAGAACTACGCAACTCATGATTTAGAGTTGGCAGCTATCATTCACGCTCTAAATAAATGGAGGCATTACCTCATGGGAAAGAGGTTTGAGCTAAGGACATACCATAATAGTCTGAAGTATTTATTCGATCAACCAACCTTGAATTCTAGGCAGAGTAGGTGGTTGGAGTTTCTTTGTGAATATGACTTTGATATACAACATATCAAAGGAAAAGAGAACAAAGTGGCTGATGCACTCAGCAGGAGAGTGCATGAATTGCATGTTACGACCATTAGCATGTACCGAAATGATATTAAAGACAAAATTTCGGAGGCTGCAAATACAAATTTGCAGTACAAGGATTTGGTAGCGAAGATACAACAATTTAATATGCCACAGAAAATGGAGAATTATAAATTGGAAACTGACATAACACTTCTGTACAAGAACATAATTTATGTACCTAACGTCCAAGAATTGAAACTTATGATTTTGAAAGAAATGCATAACATACCTTATGTAGGGCACCCTGGATATCAGAGAACTGTGGCAACAGTCAAGAGCCATTACTTTTGGCCAGGTATGAAGAAATAAATTGCAGAATACATCATCAGATGTATGGAGTTTCAGAAGGTTAAAGCTGAGCATAGACACCCAGCATGGTTGCTACAACCTTTACCCATTCCTGAGTGGAAGTGGGAGGTAGTGACAATGGATTTCATCACAGGATTTCCCAGGATAGGCAAGCAACATGACTCAATCATGGTGGTGGTGGAAAAGCTTACGAAAGATTCCCACTTCATTCTGTTAAATACTACTCACAAGGCAATGGATGTTGTCGACATCTTTATGAAGGAAGTGACACGATTGCATGGAATTCCCAAGACAATGTGTCTGACAAAGACCCGAAATTTACCTCAAATTTATGGAAAGGGTTATTCAAGGGGTTTGGAATGAATCTGAACTTTAGCGAAACCTATCATCCTGAGTCTGATGGGAAGACAGAGCTGGTGAATCGAGTGATAGAAGAGACACTAAGGATATATGTGATGGACAAACCATCTAAATGGGAAGACTGCCTGCACTTGGTAGAATTCGCCTACAATAATGGGTATCAAGAATTGTTGAAGATGAGCCCATTTGAAGCATTTTATGTCAGAAAATGTAATACTCCAGTAAGTTGGGATAATCCACCTGATAGGGCAGTAGTTGGGCTAGTGTTGCTCAAGGAAATGGAAGAATAGATGCTAAAAATTAAGCAGAATTTGAAAGTTACCCAAGACAGGCAGAAAATTTATGCTGATAAATACAGAACCCACAAAGAGTTTAAAGTGGGAGATCATGTTTTCCTGAAAGTGAAAACCAATAGAATTTCCCTGAAGCTGGGAAACTATGCCAAGTTGGTAGCCAGATTTTGTGGGCCATTTGAAATCCTAGAAAGGATTGGGCCAGTTGCATATATGCTTGCATTACCTGCATCCATGATTGTACATAATGTGTTTCATGTTTCATTTCTTAAGAAATATATACGTAATGTTAATCATGTAATTGATTGGAATGTGATTCAGATGGAGCAAGAAGGTGTCCTGCAAGTGCATCCGGTGCACATATTGGACCGGAAAAAAATCCTGCAAGTGCATCCAGTGCACATATTGGACTGGAAAAGAAAACAACTCCAGAATCGAGCCATAGGGCTTGTAAAGATAAAGTGGACCTGGTACGGTCTTGAGGGCGCGACTTCGGAACATGAAGATTCTATGCGGGCAGAATATCCACATATTTTTGAATATTTTGAAAATCTTGCTGATGTTGTGTAAAGGTTGCACTGAGGACAATGCAAAAATAAGGGGAGGGGATTGTAATATCCCCAAGGATGAGCCCTATTGTAATCATGTTTATGAATTGTAAATAATGTTTTGTAGGCTGGTGAACCAAGTATTGATAAGATGGTGGGATTATGTGTTTATTAGGCCGGAGATCCTAAGTGCTAAAGTCCAGGAGCTTGTTTTTGTATATGTAATTATGCAGAACATTAATAAAGATTAAACATCACTGTGTGCAGACCAACCATGAAGAAAGAGTGATGGGGGACTAAGATTCCACAGAGTGGGTAAGGGAAAGGGGGATGAAGGTTGGAAAGAGGGGCTAAGATTAGGGGCTTAAGTCCTTGAGATAATAATTTATTATTATTCCAAAGTGGTGTGAAAGGTATACGTTGATCCTAAGTTCCTAGAAAAGGGAACACATACTTGATGGAGTGCATGCATCTTCATGGGTGACATGTGTCGGCCCAGGCACATGCAATTTAACCCAATAATTGAGCCGGGATGGGGGTTCGTCCTTCATTCTATCATCCACTGTCTGAACTGAGTGGTATATGCATCTGATCTTTGCATACCTCACATAGATTTGAAACCAAAAACCATGAGACCTCTGTGATCCACCTCTGCTTAATTTTCTTGTCACACATCCTAAAAATGAGAACCATGAAGTCAACCGATGTATTTTTGTGAATCCAGTGGCCGTTGTATTCGACCTTTGCAATATTCACGCAAGCACCTGAAAACTGGAAATCCGTGAACCCTTTTGTGTCCTCTGAGTAACCCGACACCTGAGTAATCGCCTTAGTTGTTTCGTGTTTTAGCGTGGGATGTTGTAGCCTATAGTTTCATGCCCATATGATGTTGCTATTGTCATCCTTGTGTGAATGAGTGTTGAACCATTGTTGTTGTCCTCACTTGGTTGGAGCTGAGTCGAGGAGTGTGATGAAGAAGTGGGTTGTTAGGCCCGTGGTAGAAGAGGTGGGTTGTCAGGTCTGTGAGAAGCTCTCTCTAGGTGAGAGAGTTTGCTGGGAAGTGGTTTTATCCCAAAGAGAGTCCAACACCGGCTACAAAGCTCCGAGAATTCCTAATCCGGCCTATTGCTGAGACCCAGAGAGGGAGGTGAAGCATCGATTGATTGTGCTTGTGAAGGTGTATACTCCTGGGTGGAACAGGCATGTGGGGAATGAGAGTTCGTGAGTAGTGGGCATAAGAAGGCTCCTGGAGAGAATACTTTTAGTTTCTCTGTGCAGTTTTCCTGTAACCTCAGCCTAGTCTAGGATCCCCTTGCCTTGGGTGGAGCTTAGTCCCAGCTCGGGGGTGACCCACTACTGAGCGTGATGAGAAGTGTGGTCTAAGGCTAGGATGTTCGTGGAAGGTCTGCACATAGTTGGTGGAGTTACTACAGTTTCAAAGATAAGTATCATTATGTGTTTAATTTCAATTAAATTGCATATCTGTGATGCTTGTAATATTATCATGTATTCTGTTGCAATGCATATTTATTGTTAATTCTATTTAAATCTATATGACGGAAAAAACTCTATGTTAAATGTGTTAATTTGATTTAATAT